>APFE031056976.1:0-12002 GCA_000404065.3 Pinus taeda | reverse complement strand
AATTCTAGTTTTAAGATTTGTATAACAATGGGAATAGGTTGACCATATTGAGTTATGCATAAAATATTTTTTTCATAATGTTAGATCTTAATATTTTGGATTGTATTTAGATTTATCAATAAATAAGATATATGATTTTTAATACTATTTCTATTCACAAACAATATTAATATTAATGTTGTCTTGTCCATGTGGAGAAACTATCGACCAAACCAAGAAGCTCCATAATTGATTACATTTGCATTTTGAATTCCCTTAATATAGTATTCATTATAAAAATTAGGTTAGCTATCTAATTATTATAAAAATAAGTTCCATTCAATTGCCAAATCAAAAGTAATCCTAGCTTTTAAAATAGTTATGTTTCTTCCATTGTTAGTTTATGCATAAACACGTAATAGAGATAGAATATCTTGATATCATGGCTTGAATTCTTGGTAAAACCAATAACTGATGGTTTTGGCATATGTATGATTTGAGTTTGAGTAAAAAAGTGAAGCCTACTTGCATGAATTGAAATTACAAGATTGCCCCCATCATTGCAAGAAGCCAAAGATTATGGTTCTCTCAAAAATCCCACAAGGGAATTTTGTCCCCAAGCCAAAACTATTATTAGAACCTGATATGGCACAGCCATTAATGAGTATCATTTCAAATTCTTCCCATTCAAAAGCATGCACGTAAAATTTAAAAGTTCATTGAAACCTTGGCTTCATTAAGTGTTGACCATCATTAGAAGTAGAAATCCTTATGATACTTGTTTGAAGATTACTTATGCTATAGCTTAGAGATACACCCTTCTTCTTAACATAAACATATCGTGTGACCTTACATGTGACAAGTATTACAATGAGAAAAGGACCACATGTGAAAAGTCATTAGTAATCTCATAGTTGAATTAAAAGAAATGGAACAATGCAAAAAACATTGAATAGAGAAAGAAACTTTATGTCCAATGGTGAAAAGCTTATCCATTTATTCTCTTAGAAAATAAACTACCTTCTTTTATAGTCTCAACATCAAACATAGTAAACCATGGTGAAATCATAGTGAAGTTAATCAACATAGAGAGAGAAGAAAGAGTCCACACAAAAAGATGGTATTGAATAAAAAATTTATGATGTACACCCTATCACCTCCCTTCACTTGTTTTAATAGAATTTATTCACATTGTTGAAATATATTCTCCTGAACAAAACTCCAAAATACCCCATCATAATCCTAGGTGTTGGATCAACGATAGATATAAATCAGAAACCTTTCGCATGGGAGAGTTTTTTTTTCCTAGGTAGGTGGGACTACACATGGGTTTTTAACTAATGACCTTAACATCAAGGAGTGCCTTAAAAGTACACCCAATAAACATCTATTAAAAATCCCTATGGGGCAGTGTTGTACTATGTAACAACCCCCCCCATTTATATGAGTAATAGTAATTAATATTTGACATATAAATAGGGGACCATTTTAAATTTTTAGCCGTTGAAAATAAATGCTAACTCTGTAAATTTGCCTTAAAAACCTTAAAAAAGGAACTCATGCTTGAAGCTCTTATCGCAAATTACATCTCAAAGTTTTCCATGTAACAGTTGTTAACATTCCATCGAAATCCCGAAATGCGATATGACATGATCGCACTTCGCAAATCACAAATTGATGGAGCATGCCATTGTGTCAACCCTTAAGAATTTGTGAAATGTGATATTGCGATTCTCGTAATCGCATTTCTCATTAACTTCGAATAACGTTATATGGCAATGTTTGAAAGTTGTGATGTGCAAATAAAGTGTGAAGTGTGGACAAGTTACTGAGTTCTAATGTAATAATGAGTGGTTTGATAGAGTAATTAATTCCTCAAGGAGAGGAATTGATGTTTTCAAGTTATCCCTAGTTAACACTGAAATCTCATGTAAAATCTTCCCATGATTCAAAGTCATTTCAAAGAAATCTCTTCCTTAATTTCCCTCCATTGTGTGTACTAATATATCTCTTTCATTTCAAGCAAGCCTCAAGAGAAATGTCATTGCGAAAGGTAATGCAAAAGCAGAAGAAGTAGAGAATTACAGAGTCTGTTATATCAGAGATGTCACTTATATTCACTGATGAGGAGTGACAGCATGGGAAGTCATATACAACAGACTCAAAGATGAGCGTCCTAAAATTACTGTCATAGAGGTAAAAAATGACTCAATAAAACCGTTGGGGGTCCAATTCAAAGATGTTTCTTACTCCTTCCTTCACAAAACAGGAGCAAGAGTGAAAATACTCCCATACACTCATATGATTAGATGGGTGGTCGAAAATCTCAGTATTGAAGACATGCAATTCATGAACTCGAAGATGGAGCTAATGGGGTCCATCAAAGTTGAAGACCTGAATAAAAGGTATCATATACCTTATCCTCAAGAAATATATGATAAAACATACGTAGCCAACTTCGTGAAGAAAATTGAAGAACCTTTCGAGATGATCCACGGTTGGAGGGTCCTAGAGAAAAAGTTCAAATATGATCAAATGAGTCTGTATCTCGTAGATTCTTTGGAAAACCCCTATAACTATGCAACTTCTATGTTATGTAGGTTATATGGATTACCTAATAATACCAATTTTTCCATAGAATGGATTCCTTTAATTAATGCTTCTGTCAATTCCCACATAATGAATTGGCCCACTATCCTATCTGATAACCCAGCTATTGCTATTTCTGAGTAGTGTCAAAAGAGATCCACCTCCACAGGGAACCTTCCTCCATTTTATTTCAGTGCCTATATCATGGATGTCATCTGTTTCTATACTAAATTTCCAATAAGGGGTTGGAAATGGACTTTGCAAGACCCCTACCTCATCCATCTCAACCACAAATAGATTTGGGAATCCCATTATATACCCCATTTTTATAAAATATGTCCTGGTCTCATTTTACCATTACATCAATTTATTTTTAATAAGAAAGTCCCCATGGTTTCTAAAGAATCCACTACAAACCTTCTCGTAGTAGGCAAGTATTTTGCTGAAGAACGGTTTACATATATCGGAGCTTTTGGTATTACAGGGAACCCGCATGTGCTCCCTTTGTATGTCTCTGACAAGACACTAGTAAGAGAAATAGCTCACTAGACTATGGGAAAAGACCTAACCAAGACCATAAAAGATAACAAAAATTCATTATGGCCATCCTTTCCCATTCAATTTTGTTCTTTTTCATTAGAAAAATTCAACCATGCAACCAAGGAATCACTAAGCCTAGAAAGCCTCATGCTCCATATTGAGGCAATTTGATCCAAACAAAATAGCACACAATATTATTGCAGTAAAGATTAATCCCTTTAACAATGAGGCTAATGATTATTAGGATCTTTGACAATCAGCTCAATAATTCAAACAAGCATTGGAATGGGCAAAGGATAATTTGAGTCATGATGATTTTAAGAAGTTTCAGGAACTTGGAAGTCAAAGGCTCGAAACAATTCCATTGCATTTGTTAAGGGCTGAGGAAAAACCTACTCCCAATGTAACTATGAGGAATGTAGGACCAAATTCTCGCATAGAGTCTCAAGTGGATACAAGGAAAGCATAGAATACAGGGAAAGTGTAGGACACAGAGAATACACTGGAAGCTAGCAGAAGGTATGTCGAGAAACACATCATAAGTGACCCAACTAATGATATTGGTGCCGAAGTCAAAAGCAATAATTTGGAGAAATAATGGGACAAATTTAATAAAAGGCTACAATATACTCCTAAGACAACAGATGCCCAAGAAATCACAAAATATCACACTCCTCTACAAACTCAGAAAACTATAGAGTCTAAGTCGATGGTTGAGAAAGGGGAAAGTTCACAACATACAGAAATCATTCTTGCATTCCCCACATTAGAAATTATCCTAAACGTAACTGAAATTCATTGTTTAGATGTGTTCTACAACCCACTGCATAAGGCTATAATAAGAAGGCAGAGGAAGAGAAGGAGGGTGGAAACACTTCAAATTTGAGTAGGGAATGAGCCGATGGACATAGTTTATAAGGATATTCCTTCCAATCCTGCTAAAACTTTGACAAGATTGTCGTAGTTTACAGGAGCATAACTGTGGTTCTTTATTCTTAAATGAGCCTTCTTCTTGGCAGCATAAAAATGGACTAAGTCTGCATTTATGATTTGTCTAAAATACTCTAGGGCAAACAATCTCATGGGCACATATTTAGGCACCTTGAAATGGCAAAGTTCACACCCGTACATTCTGATTTTTGTGTAATTTTGCTACAGGTACCAGTCACCTATCTTGTACTGCGTGGAAAGTTGGAGAATCTTCTTCATCTCACCAGGGAGTCTAGGAGGGGGAACTCCCATCAACAGAGTGGATGCTGGATGTACAAACTAGTCAATGAATTCATTATAGTTGTAAGGAGACTCTAGAATTTTGTGAAAGATTGAGGTCCAAAAGATCACAAGCCTTTGATTTCCTTTTGAGTCCAATTTCCTGATAGGGAAAGGAAAGTTGTCTGGATGATGATATAACAAAAAATGGTATATAAAAGATGTGTATTTGAAAACTCCTTCCCTATCCAAACTCATGAATTGATCATGGATTTTATTGGCAATGAAAGTGGCATAGTCATAATTGACAGTAGGGGGTTGTCCAGGAGTAAATATTGACAACAAAAATAGAGTAATATCATCAACATATTCATTGGTATTAAATCCCATGATCATGGATATCATGTCAACAATAAGTCTACCAGTTTCAGTGAAAAAGGTCTGCAGATAGGGAGGTGGGGCAGTGGGTTGGTAGTTTGGTAACATAAACATCTGAGCAATGTGGGTTATCTCTGATTTGGGAAAATGAGGAGCTTTTTCAAGTAGATATCCCACGGAAAGAGGAGCAAGGGCCTAAGTGGAATGGAACTATATCATTTCATTAATGGACTTAGCGGTTATGGGAAAAGGAACAGTTTGGGATGGGGACATAACTACTCTATGGATAGGGTCATAGTTGGCACAGCATTGATGAATGATATCTCGGAAAACATGAACTGAGGGGAGAAAATACATGGGAAGATTGGATTTCCACAGTCCAAAAAGGTTAGAATTATTCAGATGACTATCTATGATTTGGCAAAAGATTTTAAGATGGTTACCATCACTAGATAGGTATTTTATCTGGAAATCTTTGTCGGCGAGGGTAAATAATCTAAGTCTTTATGGGGCGCGTTCATGGGCATGACATACATGGGGAGGAAATACATGGGAATATTTTAAGATGGTTACCATCACCAGATAGGTCTTTTATCTGGAAACCTTTGCTGGCCAGGGGTAAATAATCTAAGTCTTTATGGGGTGCATTCATGGGCACGACATTCAGGGCTATGGGAGTTTCCCTATTTGGTTCTTGTGTATTCAAACTGGAATTCAGACTTCTTGTGGGAAAAATGGAATAAACAGTTGGTTTGAGGTCTCTTTATGGCAATTACAGACTATTTTTAACTTGAATTTGGCTTTATCTAGCAGAATTCCCAGTGGAAAACCGAAATTGCAGGGTCTTAGGGAAAAAATGGATAAATACTTGGATTAAGGAAGAAAACCATACAATGGCAGGTTAGTTGACAGGCTGCAAAGCTCGTACTATAGTCTTGCTAGTCAGGTGGCAGTTGAAAAGCTGGAATAGTGGATTTGGTCATTAATTTGCATGGGAACTGGATGCAATGCATTACAGTGAAAATGACATTTCATCATTTTTTTAATGAAATTTGGGTTGGCAAGATTTTGTTTTTGGCATTTATTGGATAGATGACATCACCGTGATGGGACGTTTTGTCGTTACACGGAGGGTGGTAAGCGGTTTACCCCGCTGCTTTTGGGGTCAATTAGTATCGGGTTGGTGGCAAGTGAGCATATGGAGTAGGCGACGCATGGCGAGGGTAGGGTGGAAAACCGCCTGGTGATCGCGAGTTAAAGCGCGGTCACTAGGGGGGTCGCGATATGATCGTCAATCGTCGGATGAAAAGGCGAAGATCGGATGGCTGGTAGGTGCTGGAAATGGCGGGGAGTTAATGCAGCAAGCCCAATATATTTAACGATGATTTAATCATATCGGGCGTATCACAATTGGTCGGGGTAATGGTTATTAATTAACCCAGATGGTTAATTAATCCCATTGTTTGTGGAGAAGGGAAGGTTCTTAACAAACTTCGGGTAAGTTCATCAATCCTTATTAACTTATATAATGGTTATATACCATCGGGGCGAGAATTATATAAAGTGTGGGGTTTTTAATATATTTACATAATACGGGGAAGGGTTAAAATTTATATGGGAGTTATATATTATGTGTTAGTAGTTAATATGAAACAGAATGAAATAAGCACTAAGCCTATGTTAAGCATTCAGATAGAAACTTAGGCTAAAGAGCATTTTGAAGTGATATTATGTATTTCCTATGTAAAATAGGTTTTTTCACTTACGAAAACTTTTATGTAATGTAATGAATGATATTTATGAGTACTTAGGCTTTGAGATCATTGGGCTGAGGGTCCAGTCCCTCCAAAAGTCAGAGAAATGCTCTGAGCCTCTTTGATTTTCAAATACCTTAATACTTAGGGGAAATTAGTGAAATATCTAGGGAATATGTAAATGGAAGTTAGTTATTTGACCTTGCCTTGCTTGAACTACATCAAGTAAAATATTTGACTTGCACTTTGTGATAAAAGTAAAAATCAACACATTCAGAAACATTTCGTCACAATTATCATTCTGCAACACCATTTACCTACCCTACCTACTTAGCCTAACATTTTTTCTTCTTTATTTGGGTGCACTTAGACTGCCAAACCCTTATCAAATCATCCTTTCTTTTACATGGCAAGACTACCTAAGTCTACACTTATTACATCCAAGGGCTCAAATTAAACTGTTGAGCTCCTTTTTATTTACTCTACCTATCTACTTATCTGCGAAGTTTAAACAGTTTGGTCATATTTTATTCGTTATTCTACAACATGAAATTGAAATATGAACGAGCCAAGTTTGAGTTGTTTGACTCTTCATCAATTGTGGAAAAAGTTAAAAGGCTGCACACAATTGCTTATTACAGAAAATGAAATAGTAGTGGCATTTAGACTTGCACACTTTCCTGGTCTATTTTGTTTGTGGTTCATTTCTTTCACTTTTTTGACCAGCTTTATTCTTTTTACCCTTTGATTTTTCTTTTAGGGTATACCCTCTTTACATTTTTTAATTTTTTGATTTTTTGAAAATATGGAAAACCTTTGCAAAAAGGAAAGGTATGAACATATTACATATCTCATCAATTCAATAATGAAATATCACACCTATTAGTATAGGATCATAAGACAGTCATCAATGTACACTTCCAAGAACTTATGAATGAACTCCTTGAACACTGCGATGACTATGTGAGAAAATATTGCAGGTGCATTCTTGAGTCCAAATAGCATTATAGTGTATTGAAAACAAACCCATTCTATCGCAAGGTCATTTTTCTCCTATCCTCAAGCGTGATCTTAATCTGATGGTATCCAGAGAACCCATTAGTAAATGAGTAGGCCTCCTACCCTCCAACATTTTCCAACACTTCATATCTAAAAACATGGATGGGTCATGGACACACGCATCATTAAGCTTCTGCAGATCCACACAAATCCTCATCTCAACCTTCTGCTTCTTGTCTTGAACAACCATCGGGCTCACCCAATCAGATTCTTCAATGGGCTCTATGATGCCTACTTCCAGCATCTTATCTAACACCTGGCAAACCTTTTCCTTGTATTTACGATGAAGAAGATACAGTATTTTCTTGATAGGCTTCATGTCCAGCTTCAGACTAATATTCATAATGCCCAAATCACCAATTATGCCCTTCAAATATGAAAACTTGGTACGAAATAGATCCTGATATTCACAGAGTAACCTAGAAACCTTATCCATAGTAGTGTCATCCCAATAATCTCCAATCTTGGAAAACTTCAGTTCTACATCAGTCCCAATGTTTATTTGCTTTGTTTTCAATAGCACGGTGATGTCCAAATTGTCTATTTGTGGTCCCTCGACTTCGCGATGCCCTTCTGCCTTTGGAATATTAATATTTCTTAGATCATCATCCTCCTCTTCAATGGTCACATTATAACATTCCAACACATTGCGTAGTTGGGTACTCTGGTCTAGTTGGACCCACTCCATAGGTTCTTGTGGCATTATGAAGATAACTGCCTTAATCTTCTATTGGGCTTGATCAATACTGGCCAAGCCATCTTCAAAACATAAGGTCAAGAATATCCCACTTCATGATGCCATCGCAGAGCTTCATTTCTAGATACCAGTTCATGGGAATTGTGTCCAAAGTATGGAAGAATAGGTGTACCCACTCTAGTTGTGGTTTTGTCCCCTAGGATTTAGTCCACTTTGCTACGTGATTGCACAAGTCATCCTTCCTCCTATATTTCTCAGTCAATGTAGTGTTAAGGAGCCCAGATTGTAACCTCATAATTCTTCTGTAATCCAACCATCCATCAAAGTTATCCTTGTGCATATACCACCATCATACAGGCGTAGCATGCAGTTCCAAATATAATGCTTGTAAGTGGTGATCCTCATGGAATTCATGCTTAAATGCATCCAAAAAATTATCCACATCAGTTAAACCATCATAATAAAGTAAATTCCTAACCTCTAACGAAACACAGCGCAATGATTTCATCATCATATTGCATCACAGCATGGATACTTCATGCAAACAATTCTCCCAATGTTTAAACTCTTCATCTGAATCATAGGTGCATGAACTCTCCTGGTCCCATGCAGTCCATCCATTTGTTGTTGGATTGATCTAGTCCTAGTTTCACGTTGTTATTTTATAGATCTGGTCTAGTTCATCCTCACTTTCTTCATAATCACGGATTGGTTCAGTGTAGCGCGCTCCTTCTGCAGGGTCCAACGAAACTACAACTCGAAGTGATTTCCTTTCAAATGACATTGTCCTCTTCTCCAAATTGATAACCGCATTCATGTCAATGGTTCAATGAATTCCCCAGAGCACAAGGTATGGATTACTGTCATCAACGATCTTTATCACCTCAAATTTAGTCGCCATGCTCTCACCTTCTATATCAATTGTGGCTCCATATAATCATCCCATAGGCATGATCTTCTACTAGTTCTCCATTTTGGGCTAAATTGGAGACCACTGCAACATAGGTATCCCCATTCTTTCCCATGTTTACTCTGGAAAAATGTTCACATTAGACCTGAGATCCAAAATGACCTGGTCCATCTCATAATCTTTGATTTGACGGTGAGTCTCATCTCTCGCCCTATTCTCACCTTATGTTTGCCAATTTTTATTACCACCCGATGTCCATCAGGGGCATTCTATTTGCTAGTGCATTTGTTTATTAACTCCTGCAAACCTTCCATGGCTTTGTTATTGCATATCAGTTTTATGCAGGTCTCTAAAAACGTAGTAAGCACAGAGGGGTAAACCTCTATAGGTGTGCTAGTTTCTTGCACCTTATCCTGACTTCCTAAGGTGGATGCCTCTACAAAGCTTTTCTTGGCCTCCATAAATGTTTCCTTAGCACGCACTAGATCAAATCCCAATTCCTCTTCTTGGGCCTTTTAGACCCATCTGTCATGTTCAGGTTAGTTATGCTTATCATCACCAGTCAATTTTCTGCTTCCCAGCACTATATTCATGCTTCGATCTTCCTCACAGGGCTCAACTATCATCACCTGTAAGTTCTGCATAGGTTGTTGAGGATGCGCCTTCTTCTACTACATCCTAGCTATCATCACCAAGCATTCTTCTATAGTGTGGTCAAATTGGCTGCAATATTGACATCATGAGCATGTCTGGTTCTAAGACTCCCACGCGTAGTGCCTTGGTGTCCCGCAGTTGGAACAAATAACCTGACCCTAGCCTCTAGAAGGCCCTCCTCCTCCTTGGCTTCCTCCTCTAACCTGATATCCTCTGTGTGCTACTCCAGTGCCCTGCTCTGGAGGCTGAGTTTCTTCTTTCATCCGGTATGTAGGTGTCATTTCCTCATCTGTTCATAGATTCGACAGTGGCGTGCATTGTGGCCCACCAATTTTCAGAAGGTGAAGAACAACTGTTGTGATGCCTGGATGAACTTCTGAAGTAAATTGAAATTATCCATCACATGTTGTCCAACAACCTAACAAATAGCGCACTATAGCATAGTCCCCATGCTCGGTCCTGCTAGATCTTCTCACCTCAATGGATTTTTTCCCCCTCATGTAATATAATTCATGAATATGGAGCAGTGGTCTTTATCGTGCCTCTAGCTCTTACAATTCAGACACCAGACTTCTGCGTGCACCTCTAGTTTAGTCTCCTTATCTTTCTTCAAGCTCAAAAATTCTAAGTAGAGGCTCTGTAACTGAGAGTGAATCTATTGCACCCCTAAGGTCGCATCCTAAATAACCATTGCATGCAACCTCAATGTGATTTCCAAAGATTCCGCCCATGTTACTATCTTATGTTGTGATAGAGAAATATGTAGGTGGGGCAAAAGTGAAGCTATAAACCATTCATGATGCTGAATATCTGTGAACGACATGTTAGCTTCTCAAATCACACATTTCAACCTTTGATCTAATTCCCAAGGCATCTTGTCAACCCTCATCATGATTTCCTTAAATCCAACTATTGACTGCGAGTCAGACTTAGGCTTACTAAACTCCTTGCTTAAAGCAGACTTAGTCTTTGCTAGTGATACCAGAGGATTATCAAAACAATAATTAATATACCAAGTTAGCACACAATGTTGTAGAGTTGTAGCCAATTGTGCCTTCTATATATTGTCATCATTAATCTCCTCCACTGTGCACACAACATTCGAAACAAAACAGAACTACTTTGTATCATCACTCTCAATGCCTTTGAAAATCGCCAACTTCATTTTGTTCGACATGTTGAATGGTGGTGGTGGTGAAGGTGTGGGAGAAGGTGCATGCGGTGGAGGTGGAGGTGGAGGTGGAGGTGGAGTGGATGGATGATGTGTCCACGAGAGAGCCCTTGTTATCAGCTAGATAGCACTCGACGGTGAGGTCTGTGCCGCTCCCTCGTCATCGCTGGAAGGAGGTCTAATTAACAAGCTATATTCAATACCTAATCTCTCTCAATCTCTGAAGAGTTTTCCACTTCACGTAGCTCCAAACATCAAGGCAATGGCATAACCCATTTTTCACATAACAACATTTTAATCCTAATATTCAAAGATCTTAAATACTTACATCGCAGTCCTTTGAAAAATCGTCGCTCCACTTCACTATAATTGATTGAGGTAACAACTGTGAATTTTGTAACAAATCCTCCTATAATTCGATCGAGACGGTAATCGATAGCCTGCATGATCTTTTCTTCAGAGGATTCTAATCATCATACTATTTCTAGAGTCCACATTATTGGAATATCAATCTTCCATATTCCCTAGTTGGCTTTCAATTAGCTAACCACTCATATATTTCAATGGGAAAAGCACAGAAGAATATCTCGTGTATCTTCGTGTATAGGTACCTATTCAACCATTGTTCCTTTGATAGGCGTGGATTCCTATTTTCTTGTGCCGTGAACTCATGAATCTTCTGATCCAACCACTTTTCAATTTCTTTGTTGGTTGGATTCCATTGATGCGACATCACACATCTCTTTCAAGTAGATCTTGGTCCCCACAATAGAACCATTTGTTGGCATATGGGGTCCTGACCCATGTTCATATTTAGTTGCACCAACCAACAAACCCCTACACTACTAGCCCTTTCAGTAATAACCTGTGTAGTGCAGGCTGTAGCCTCACCCGAAGTAGTATAGGGCGATGCAAGAACTAGGTTTCTACATCCAGAGATGACTGTGATGTTTTTTTATTACCTCAGATCTACCTTCATGCAAATCGATAAGACTTTAGGACTCAATACTGCAACTCTACTAAAATATCCTTCAGACCTTCACGAAGGTCTACTATCAGCCT
>APFE031056973.1:0-13514 GCA_000404065.3 Pinus taeda | reverse complement strand
TTTGATTGTCTCTAAATCGCACAGGGAAGTCTTTTAATGACAATTATGAAAATGTTGTACCATCTTGTGCCGCTAAAGGGAATGAGGTGGAGTCCCATATGCTGTCCTTGATGCTGGGGGCTTTCTTGGTCGTCCTGCCCCTATCACTGACCTTGGTGGAATTTAGCTCAACATACTTACTGGAATATTTACCCTTATCAAACACAGATATTTTGTACTCATGTTTTGACATGAATGTTTCTGGTTTTGTGCAACTACTCGTTTGGTGATCATATCATATTGGTGATACTGAGATAGCTTATACATCTGATTTTTTTTCAAACTTTGCCATGGGGTAAAAGTTGCTGTAACTTAATTATGTCATACTCCATTGCCTTTCTGTTAGAGACCGAAGTTTAAATATTCAAAAATGCCTATATATCTCCTTTAGCAATAGACAGTTTAAGGTTAATTTTTTTAATGTGCTATGCAATTTTAGTATGTAGTTATGACACCTATAGTGGGTCCAACGAAGGGTTTGTTATGAAATAATGTTGTTTGCCTAGTTGTTAGAGGCCGAAGCTTAAATATTCTATATTGTCTGCATGTCTCTTTCAATAACAGGCAAATATTTTTTTATGTGCTTTGCAATTTTAAAGTATGTAGTTATGATACCTACCGTAGGTCCAATGAAGGGTTTGGTATGAAATGCTGTCGTGCCGGGGGATTGGTGTTCATTTCATTTGGAAATCCTTAGGATTTCGGGCAGTTGTGAGGGTTGAAAACAAGTTTTGGAATTTGTATCTCAAAAGTCATCAAAATAATATTTCAATATTTGTTTTTTCAATTTTTGGTGTTACCTCGTATTAATATTAAAAGTGTTATTTGACTAGTACAATCACATAAAAAATATTAACGTAGTTGATATAGCTGAAGACTTCATAAATATAACAAAAAAACTATTGCAACACGAAGAAATGCATTACCAATGCACACATTTACTTGATCAACCATGTATAAAAAGGTTATGGGTCAACTTTAACTTGAGAAAAAAAAAGAATTACACATCTTATTGTAAAATGGACCATTTTGCCAAATAAAATTTGCTTATATATTAATTTCCCCATCTAATTAGAATATGAACCTATTAGAATTGGAATAATCTCAAATTCCTAGGAAATTGATGGGTGGGCAGCCATGTGGCACAATTTTTTTTTTTAAACTTGAGATAAAAAAGAATTACACATTTTATTGTAAGATGGACCATTTTGCTAAATAAAATTTGATTATATATGAATTTCCCCATCTATTAGAATATGAACTTATTAGAATTAGAATAATCTCAAATCCATAGGAAATTGGTGGGCAAGGAGCCACGTGGCAAATATAATTTTCTACATTTATTAAAAGCCAATGCAACCTAACAAACTGTGTAACACACTACAGTGGTTGATAAACATTCAAACAATTTTTTACATTTATTAAAAGCCAATGCAACCTAACAAACTCGTAACACACTACAATAGTTGATTAACATTCAGACGAACCAATCTAAGTGGTCAATTGAAAAAATAAAAAAAGTCAACAGATCATTCACCTTAAGTTGAAATAGGAAGTCTTCCACAAAAATAAAAAACATATAATAGAAATGGGGTCTATGCTTAGTAGATAATATTACTTGATATGGTTTGTCTTGAGCATCTCATTTTATTTATATATAGACTAGCAATTGCATGTTGCAAAGGAACATTGTAAGGCAATAGCATATGGAGAAAGAGTATAGATGGAGACATGCGTGATATGTTACAATTTGAGTGAGAGAAATAACATGGTGTTAAAAGTAAAGTGAAATCCTCTTTAGCTATCCTATTGATTTGAGTTGCAATATGTCAATTTCAACATTGTACTTGCAACATTAGTTTTATGTTATACCCTTCTAGCTAGCATGGTAATTTGGAAATGGATGGTTTGTGAATGTACGTATGGATCCTTGATTGAATGCGATGGTTCTATGGTGCTGATGTTTTTTGAAGATGAAATGGACCCCTAACTTTCACAATCAGAGCCACATAAGAGTTTGCGAATTCCACATAGTTTTTAGCGTTAATAATATAAATTCAACCAAACTGGCATATTTCAAACAAGGGATGAAGTTGGGGCAAGTCTTGGATGTCTTTGGAAAAATAGATACCTCTTCTATCTATAGCACATAAGCCAAATACAACTCTTTTTATGCACCACATTACTTTCATAAACAACCTTAAACCCCAACTAAGATGTGAAGGCACGGGTTGTATAGCACCAATGCAAAGTGAAATTGAAAACGGGTAAGAAAATTTTCAATCGTACAAAATGTTTATGCTTGCAAACAACATTAACCCCAACACATAAGTATGTCTTACCTTGATTATCTTTTAATGAAATATGCAGACTTCTCTTATCTCCAATTCAACCATACTGGATATAAAACAAAAACAACAAGACTAAGTTTCAAGACCTGAAAGTTGTCAAGAAAACATTAATCTTTTAAGAAATTCCGAGTATTTATTTCTCACACACCATCCAAACAATACAGAAGAGAGATTCCAAGACAGGATAAAGGCCCTCTTTTTATACACTCAACTGCATAAAGACAATACAAACACTCTCTCCCACTTATGAGGCTAAACATGGGAAGGTACTATAGATGGCATTGAAGTATAGAAAATAAATACAAACAAAAAATTACTTTGGAAGAAAGAATTAAAATCCTACAAAATATTTACTTTCATAAACAACCTTAAACCCCAACCAAGAGGTGAAGGCATGGATTGTATAACACGGATGCAAAATGAAATTGAGAACTCGGTAAGAACTTTTTTAATTGTACAAAATATTTATGTTTGCAAACAATATAAACTCCAACATAAAAGCATGGCTTGCCTTGATTATCTTTTATGAAATCTACAAGCTTCTCTTGTCTCCAATTCAACCATACTAGATACAAAACAACAAAGCTTAGTTTTAACACTTGAAAGTTGTCAAGAAAACATTAATCTCTTAATAAATTCCAAACATTTATTTCTCACACACCATCCAAATGATAAAGAAGAGATATCTCAAGACATGATGAAGGCCCTTGTTCTATACATATTGTTTGAAATCTTTCCTACAAAGATGATAATCTAATGGAAAAACTTATAAAGGAAAATTAGAATTTTAATTCTGGAAAAAAGCAAGGGTTGCGGATTGCATAATACAAAATTTTATGTACTTATTTCCCACTAAAATATTAGCAAATGACTTTGAACGGATAAAGCTAGTTGGCTGAGAAATAACTCCATGCTTATACCCAACCACAATATCCTCTTAGGCTGTTTGGTTTTCTGATATTTTTGCTCTGATATTAAGCTCTTTCTATAAAATTATCAGTGATACTTACAATATAGCCTTGAATCAATTGTCAATTTAAAACACAATGGATCTATTGTTTCAAAAACTAGATAAGACATATGACTGGCGCCTTTAATGCGTGTCAGCTCTGATCACTAAGTTTGTTGAAACATAACAATCTATTGCGTCGATGGTATTTTTCCTTATCAATATTCTAAACGGAAGTTATTAAAATGAATTTGGAGGTCTTGTTAATTTTGACAGAGAAACCCTATAAAATAGAAATGCAGAAATGACAGAGAATAACTTCCAAAAATTAATTTGATCTCTACACCGACAGGCAGATTCCATGTCCAAATCAAATAAAGATTGAATGCACAGTTTCTTATTCCTTTGATTTTCACCTTAACCGCAATCCTAGCAAACAACACATCATGGTTGGACAGATAAAAGTGCAGGAGAAAAGTAATAAAGATTGAGAAAGAAAGTGAACTCAAACTCTCTTAACAAAGCAGAGAATGATGCACAAATTGCACTGAAAATGCTTTCTGGAGATAAAATTGTGGACAAAATCGGCAAAAAGTATTAAAAAACAAACCAGTGGCCGAAGACAGACAAAATTGATTGCATTATATAAAGCCCCAAAAACTTAACGGAGCTGACTCCTAAGTAGGGGACATATTTCCATAATGATTATACTTAACTGCATACCGATTATGTATTGATAGGACTTGTTTGCATTAAGAGCTCAAATAATTAATTAAATAAAGGGTTGGTAAAAGAAACAATAAAGTATTTTGAGAAAAAAAAATTAATATGGAAGAATACTAAAAGTTTAAGCTAATCGGGGTGCACGAGAATGGGATCCGTCTCACCAGACTTTGATTTAATCTAACAGGGGCGCACGAGAATGGGATCCGTCTTGCTAGACTTTGATTTAAACTAACAAGGGCGCACGGGAATGGTACAGCGGTGGAATAGGGCTGCCTTGTAGCTTGCTGAATGCTTGATATAGAGGATTTATGATCCACGTTTGAAACAATAATGTGAGAGACCAGTTCATCCACCTCTGATACATCCAATTCCAATTTTTATTGGGAAGTTAGTAATACTGTGTGGGGCTAGAGGATTTGGATGATCTCTCCATTGAAGGAGGCCTTGTTGGGCATGGAATCCCCCAAAGGAATGTTTTGGGGCTCAAAGCCCAAGTTTTGATAGAATCTTGTTGTAAAGCTCTGCGAATTGCGGCTGTGGGGTGCGAAAGTATGATAGAGTCACAGGGTTGTCCGCCCTAGTTTTGTAATGTAATGTCGGCTGGATAGACCTACCCATGGTCTGTGGACCATGGGATTTATAAATAGAGTGAGGCTCTAAGTGTAAAAAAAGAGAGAGACAATAGAAATAGAATAGAAGCATGAGAAGTCTGAGTGATTGAGTCGCAGTGTGAAGTGTGTCTTTGGGTCATAGAGTAGGAGAAAGCTCTATAGTTGAGTGCGCAAAGGCCTAGCAGTCCGCAGCTGAGTACACGGACCCCTGCAAGTGAGTGCGTCGGGTGAATCGAGTCTGTAACTGTGGAAAGAATCAATAAAAATAAGTTTGGTTATAATTATGTGTCTGTTCTTGGGCTAATGCATGATTGATATCATTTGCAAATATATTGTTTATTTACTACGCGCACCTGTATGAATGTTTTATGTTTTGAAGTATAACTTAAAGCACTCCACTAGGCAAAGATAATTAACTAACATTGGAATATAAGCAAGGTCTTGGGTAATAACGCAGAGCGCGATGCTCAGCCCCTGGGTAGGGCTACGGGAAGACAGTCCATCAGGCCACAAGGAATGGGAAAGTGCGTGAAGCAACCTACGCACAAGGACAAACCGCGGACCAGTCGAACTCATCAGACATCTCTAGGGTGTAGAAACCTGGTTCTAACACCCTCCCATACTACTTCGAATGAGACCTTAGTCCGCACTCCACAAACTGTTGCCAAAAGGGGCAGCAGTACTAGGATTTGTTTGGCTAATTAACTTCGAACCTGGGTCAGGTCCCAACAAGCCAACATGCCTCCATAGGAGCATATCTTGTATCCATGGCATCGACCATACTAAGAGCATTACTGGTTAAGTTTGTAACCCTATCCACCTATTGGATGAAAGTGGTTATTTTCTATGTAGTATTTACATACCTGAGATTAGAGCTGCATTCATATACATAAGTCAGTGTTGCACTCAACCATGCTTTCACATCTTTTATCCTCTTCTGCACTCCTATGGCAACACAACTTTTCACAATCAGAGCCATAGAAGAGTGTGTGAATTCGAGGTAGTTATTAGCAGTGGCTGTGACATTAGCGTCATGGTTAGAGTGTCAAGAAGATTTTGGGAGAGCAGATGTGTTTGTTTAGCTCCATCTGAAGCTAGAACCATCGCTGCTCTGATGATCTCTTAGGCTCTGACATTTGCAACTACTAAATTGGTAGACAAAGACTTGCAAAGGTTTGGAAATTGGGTTTCCTAGGAGAGAAATGACAACCATCTACCACCATTTTTATCACGATTTCTGGGAATCAAATAAGACATTCACCGTAAGGGATGAAAAAAATACCTATGTGGAAAAACAACAATAAGTTACCTCTAGTTTTAGCAGCAGAAGATTGTATTCTTTGGAAGATTCTACCATTGACAAAGCATTAACACCATGTTGTAGACGTTGAATGGATGGAGGGGCTTATGTGTGGAAGCAAATATGTGAGAGTCAGGGTTATAGCGACCCATCCACGGTTTGATGTCATAAATAAATAATCCTACTAAATTATAAAATCCTGGTTTCTTCCTGAAAATTAGAGAGAATCACCAGAGTCGAGCTCTACTGGATGAGCAACGAGTGTGAGTGGGGTGGGTGAGTGTAGTTGAGTAATGATTTTTTACACCCATTACGAACCTTTGTTGATAAGGGCCATTGGATCCATGCCCTATTAACCAAAGTCAGATATGTTGCCACATTGCCAAAGTAGTTCTTAATTCAAAAGAAGTAATTACTAACTCAAATCAATGAACTAGCATAATCTAATCGTCTAACAAAAGATCGCACGACCCAGATAGAGGACACGCAGGAAACAAGGGAGTTCTTTTCAAAGGGGAACGTCTTACAACGTAATTTTGTAGTTATGATACCTATAATAGGTCCAACAAAGGGTTTGATATAAAAAAATGTAGTTTGTCAGTTTTAAAATGTTGTAATGTGAGGGAATTGTTGTTTCATTTAGAATCCAAAAAAAATTGTGGTAAATGTCATGAGTATTAATTACCATGGACTGACCTGTTGTTATTAACTTTGACACTCCCTTTTGTTGTAACATTGCACAAATCTGTAAGTCGTTTATATGTATAACTACAATCTTATAATAAGCCCAAGTTTATTGCTAAGATGAAAATACAAGTACCGCCTCTGTAAATGATAAGGGAAGCACGAGTTTTGGTAGTGATATATTAGAATCACAGGCACAATACATGGACCCAAATTACTTGGCTGGGTCGTCCAAATGCTCAGGTGTAACCCTATGTCTAAGAGGTAGTGGATCGGAAGTTGGTGGGTAATTCACATTTATTTGGGAGAGGGTCTGAGTTAAAACCATGGCATACCATACACGGTCAAGTTGGAGACATAGCTAAAATGTGATGACCTAATATGTAGAGATGGCGATCAATAATAATCTACTGTTAAAGTTACACGTCAACCCATTTCGTTGTCCATTGGAATTGATCTGTATGCTGGAGATTAGTGATGGAAATTATATAGAGTGTCATGTGAATGGAATTCACGTGATTAGCCATGGATTGTTCTCTGCACACCTATTCATTAAATATTTCTGATACAAAGCTTAACACCACTACTTGCAATGCCACCGAGAAGGTATGACGTATCAAACCCGTATCACATCATTTAAAATGTTATTTATTGCAAGGGAAAGTCGCGTATATGCTGTAGGTGATTAGTCAAAATGATGCATTGCATTCCGGAACTATGCTACAAAGTGTCGAGGAACTATGTTACAAAGTGTCTACACAAAAATTCTAGCAAGAAGAATTTAAGAGGAGCAATAGGTGAAGCACTAGTTTCATAGTTCGAGCTAGACTTCACTCTGATCACATGCATGGCCAACATTGTGATGGAGAGTCTGTGGTACTTGGACTCCTGTGCCGTGTTCCACATGAAAAGGTGTAGAGAGTTTTTTAGTGACCTAGAGGAGAAAGATATCCATATGCATATTGAGTTTGGGGACGACGGAAGGTATAGTGTTACCGGGATTGGTACAAAAACCTTTAAGAGGGAATTGGGATAAACTCTTCGCCTCAAAGATGTCAAGTCTGTACCAGAACTGAATAAGAACCTCATATCTATAGTATTTTTGGAAGGTCATGGCTATGATGCAATATTCAATGAAGGGAAAGCCTTTTTGTGACACATAACTACTGGGTAGGTGAAGCAGATCGGGGTTCGTGTGAAGAACCTGTATAAACTTTATGTGGAAAATTGTGTTGCATTAAGTAGTAAGACATAGAAAGTGCAGAGTGGCGATGTCAGTGATCTTTGGCATAGGAGATTGGCACCTTAAAAATTATCCAACAAATTAACATTGGACTCCCTAAAGGATCACTTGAGAAATTGGATGTCTGCAAGGGTTGTACCTTAGGGAAGTATGTAAAATCCACATTCCATGATTGAGACAACAAAGCACATGAATTCTTGGAGGGAGTCCACTATGATGTTTGATGACCCTTCTCGACAGCCTCCACTGCCACACATAAGTACTATGTTATTTTTATTGATGATTTCTCAAGAAAGTGTTGGATCTTCTTCATGAGGAAGAAGATGAGACATAAAAAATTTGTAGAATTCAAGGCAGTAGTTAAGAAAGAGACCGACAAGAAGGTGAAGGCTCTCAGGAGCCATAATGGAGGTGAGTATGTTTCAAATAACTTCAAGGATTTTTGTGCCAAAGAAGGGATTCAAAGAGAACTGAAAACTCCCCATAACCCATAACAGATTGGGCTAGGTGAGAGAAAGAACCAGAGCATTGTGGGAGATACGAGAGCTATGCTACATGACCAAGTCTTTCCATTGCATTTGTGAGCAAAGGCATGCAATACAATAGTCTACTCGCAAATAGGATTCCTCATTGGATTCTTGGTATGATTACACTAGAAGACGATTTCTCAGGGAGAAAGACAGATGCGTCTCATTTTAAAATTTTTGAAGCCTCTATTTATTGCCATGTCTCCAAAGATTCAAGGAAGAAACTTGAGTCAATATTAGAGTTGGAAGTTTTTGTGGGTTACACCAAAACTCCACAAAATTACCGAGTGTACTTACTTTCCCTAAGAATGACAGTTATGCGAAGGGATGCAAATTTTGATGAGGAGAAACAAATGAGATGCTCTCTTGAGAGGGAGCTTCAAATCCCACCAAAAGAGGAGTTTTTAGCTCCAAATGAGGAGCCTTAGGAAATTGTGGAGCAACCACAAATGGAGGAGTAGAGAGGAGGAAGAGTGGAGACATCCACTCAAGCAAAACCATCTAGAGAAGGTAGAAAAAGAACCAGGGAAGCTAATAGATTGGTGCAGGATGTGAGGGAGAATGTGGGAGCTCCTTCAAATTTGTGTAGGCAAATGACATCACCTGAGAGGTACACTGGCTACATGGCTATAATGACTGAGCTTGTAGAGACTGAACCATCCTCTTTTGAGGAAGTAATTGAGCAACCAGTTTGGGTTGATACAATGGTGGAAGAATACAAATCCATCATGAATAACAATGTTTGGGAAGTGGTCCCAAGACCGATAGATACATCAGTTGTGGGTTCGAGATGGATCTTCAAGGTTAAGAATGCAACAAATGAAAGCATAAATAAGTATAAGGCCAAGTTTGTGGCCAAGGATTATCTCAAGTTGAGGGAATTGACTATGAGGAAACCTTTGTTCCCGTAGAAAGGTATTCATCCATTAGCTCAATTCTTGCACTGGATGCACAGATGGGGTGGAAGATCCACCAGATGGATGTAAAACAACATTTGTCGATGATGTTGTTGAGGAAGCAATGTATATCGAACAACCAGAAGGATTTGAGACATTTGATCATGAGTCTCATGTGTGTAGACTCAGGTGAGCATTGTATGGTATCAAACATGAACCCCGAGCCTGGTACACTTGGATTAATAATTATCTCACTGGATTGGGCTTCACTAAAAGTGAAGCGGATGCGAACCTCTATCATACTTTAGTAGAAGTTAAATTGCTTATCATTATTTTATATGTTGATTATTTAATATTGACAAGTGATGAGTAGCTAATCAAATCTTGCAAGGAAATTTGAGATGAAAGACATGGATATCACACACTACTTCCTCAGGCTGGAAGTATGGAAAAGTGATGGGGAATTATTTGTGTCTCAAGGAAATTATGCCACCAAGATACTGTAGAGATTTCACATGGAGAGTTGTAGGCCCATGGAGACATCTCTAGTAACCAACTAAAGGAAGGAGAATGACACTTTAGGTGAAGAGGTTGATGCTACCATTTACCAACAACTAGTGGGTTCATTGATGTATCCTGTGAACACATGACCAGATATGTGATATGCAGTCAACTAGCTAAGCCAAGCTATGGTTAGGCTGACCAAATTGTATTGGAAGGGGCTAAGCATGTTTTATGGTACCTCATAGGCACTACCTAGTATGGATAATGGTACAAACAAACAAAGAGAGTGAATATGTGTGGCTTCACAGATGCAGATTGTACATGGAGTCCTTTTGACCGAAAGAGTACATCAAGTGGAATTTTCAGTGTTAGGTCAGCAACAATTTCCTGGTACAACAGGAAGTAGATGTCTATGGCACTCAACTCAACATAAGCTGAATACATGGCTGCAAGGCAAGCAACATGTGAGGCCATCTAAATGAGAAAGATACTTGTGGGACTGTTTAGTTAGGATATGGATCCAATTGTGATCTATTGTGATAATTAGAGTTGCATTAAGCTCTCTGAGAATCCGATATTTCACGATTGATCCAAGCATATAAATATTCGGTATCATAATTTACGAGACTGTGTGCAGAGGAGGATAATGTTGCTACAATACATTTTGATAGAGGAACAAGATAATGACATATTGACAAAGGATTTGTTAAGAGGGAAGTTCAAATTCCATAGGTGCAGGACAGGGGTGGTTGATAATTCCTTTCTTGCTAAGAGGGAGTGTTGAGAAGTGTAGTAAGAAAAGCTCAATTTGACTTAGCATTGGTCAAATTAAGAAAATTTGAAATCTCCACATCAGTAGACAACTTGGAGGTAGTTAACTGAGGTGACATGGCCCTTATTATTCATTTAGCTTAGTAAATTTGAGTTAGTGGGCTTTGAGTTCAGTTTGCATGTGTTGATTGCTAATTTGTAGCAATTCAATTCAATTATTTCTAGTTGTAATCAGTTAAACTTGTTATAACAGTTAATAGAACTAGTTGGAGGTATTGTACAGTGGGACAATAGTCTAACTCAAAGGTCATCCAATTCACTGATCAATCAACCAAAAATAGCTCATGCATGCAAATAATTCAAATTTCTCAGCTATGGTGAAGATTTCGAGGTAGTGTAACATCAGTTGTAGACTAGTTTTGAGTGTACAAGTGTTGCATGAAATAATTGATCAATCCTTGGGAATTGCACAATCAATTTAGCGGAAATTCCTAAAAAAATAGGGGTCAATTTCCTCAAGGAAATATGAGCTTAGGTGGAGGAAAAGATTGACTAAGTCTGGGTCAAAGATTTTCTTTGAGTAGTGAGAATAATTATTCACTTGCAGGTTGAGCTCAGAGCGAGCAAGCAATTGTAATACATTCCCTATTCATCTGATTAATGCAAGCAAGATTAAGGGGTTTTTACTAGTTGGTTTCCCCTAGATAAATTTGTGTACTTGTGTATGTGATTGTTGCATGTTTGCGAATGTTGTTCTAAATTTTGAATTAATTTCTACAAAGCAATAGAGTAGCATTGTGTCTCCCGATTTAGATTAAATTTCTCGAGTAGTTGCAATTCTATCACCATATTTCTACTCACTTGCACAAAGAGTGTCATCTGAATCTTATGCAAAGAATGCACATTCCATATGAATCTTCCAAAGAGAATGTCTTATGAACCTTCCATAGAGAATGTCATCTAAATCTTCCATAGTGAATGCCTTCGAGAAAGGTGTGAGTCACTGTAATTTTATTTGACGCTCAAAGCATAATGATACCATGACAGATTATAGTGATGCCTATGCCGCAAAGAGAATTATAGAAAACCATTGCAAAATATTATGATCTATAGGTATATTCATGCCACATAGTGTGATGATACAAGGCACTTAATAAAGTACACGAGCCAAAAAATGTTGTGAGAGTTAATATAGATGAATAACAAGCCATAATATAATCATAATACAGAAACATATCGTGCCACTGATGCGAGCCCTTAATTACTTGGCTTTGTGGACTTCTTGTTCTTTTGGATCAAATGCATATTTATTTGATTATCATATATAAATCGGGTCACCATAGGGTTCAAGTGTTACCATAGGTTCAAATATTAAATTTCAAACTTTTGTTCCACAGTTCCTTCGAATGTCATAAAACTTTGGATGCATATCTCATAATTCTCATAGTCCTTTAATAAGCTTTGGCCTCTTGAATGTCATTGCAACAAAAAATGAACATACCCT
Source organism: Pinus taeda (assembly GCA_000404065.3). Lineage (NCBI taxonomy): Eukaryota > Viridiplantae > Streptophyta > Pinopsida > Pinales > Pinaceae > Pinus > Pinus taeda. The sequence goes on along the minus strand of APFE031056973.1, from coordinate 1,409 downwards.
TTTCATGAGCTCAAAATCCGGGAAAAGAGTGTATCTTGGACTGATCTGACAATGGATGTTCCAAGCATTGAATATTAGACATGATAATGAATGATCTTCTTCAAATTCCAACATAAGTGATCTTCAAACTTCATTTCCATCACCTTAACTTTGGTACCATGTTGAGAAATCAAAGGGTTTATAAATTAGGGTTGATTTCTCTATCATGATAATTACTTGTGAATTTGTTGGCTTATTAATTAGATTTATGTTTTCTTATTTCATAAAGCTATTACCAAGAGTACATAACATGAAGATCACAAAAGACAAAAGAACACAAAGCTCTATGCCCCAAGTCATGGTAAAAACTCCACAAGGGGGAAAATCCAAAAAATATTTTCTTATAGAATCATATTAAAGTGAGATGTGACCCAAGACCAAGATAGTCCTCCAAAAATTTCCCAAGTCAGCTCTCCATTCTACCCATTATATGCCATGATACTGTTCACTTAGAAAGTGCCAAATATATATTCTCAACAGAGGCTTGAACTCTATGCATTATTTCAGCCTAGTACAAAGATAATACCATAGTCCTTTTTCATCAATAAAACCTCATAATTTTAGATATAAAATCCCCATAATTTGTGTTGAGATTGCAACAAGATGATGGAGCTTAGTGAAAAGAGTCGCCTTCACTAAGTGGGCCCGCAGGCTATTTTTGGCGCAAGTCTATTTTTAGACATATGGATCATGTCTATGGATTGCAGGTTGCTGTTTATGGATGATTGATCAAGTTGGAAAAATAGATGGACTCCTATTTTTGATGAAAGTGTGAGTGATCACAGTGTGAGTGATCAAGTCTATTTTTAGACTGGCTGTCAAAAATAGAAAAGTCAAATATTATTATCTCACAATAATATTTGGACTATAAACTTTGTCTTATTCTCTTGGAGCACTTCAGTTTGAGCTACGGATGTGGCAAATGCAATTGCATGAAGGAAATACGTGGTTCTTATGGGTTAGTTGAATATTTGCATGCATGACTTCAGTTAGAACTCAAGTGAGTTGAGTTTAGTGGACTGGAGGTGCAGTTGATGGAGTTGTGTTCAGTTTAACTTTGTTAAACTGGTTGTATTTAGTCTAACTGGCAAATAGACTAGAGATGAGTTGGGTGAATTAGTTATTAATTAATTCACAAGTTATTAACTCATAATACAACTAATGAATACATCAGTTAACACAGTTGCATGTCAGTGCATGTTCAGTTCAACAGGGACAGGTGGTAGAGAATCAGATTGCTATCAGTTGTGACTATAGTTGTGCACCAGATCTTGCACAATCAAGGGATTGAGCATGCCAATGAGTTTTCCCACGTATTTGTCCACATTTTAGCTTATGCTCACGTCCAAAAAGAGCGTGTGACTATTTTG
>APFE031056968.1:153923-172153 GCA_000404065.3 Pinus taeda | reverse complement strand
AAACTACCCTATTCTTTGCTTAAATATGCCTTTCTTGACCATCAATAAGCACTTTGGATGTAACAACACCAAAACAGAGAACTTTTAGAGGAGAGTCTACCATGGACTTCATTTCCATTTTCTTATACATTTGGTTAGATGTACCTAATTTGTTTAATCCATATATAATTTTTTCTGAGTTCCAATATGATGCTCACTAAAAACAAACAGATAAACCTGATGCAACCTTGCACCAATAAGTAAACGGTGTAATGTTTCAATTTAAAACAACAACATTGGTCCACAGTAAGAAAGCCTTCAAGAGCCATCCATTTCCTCCAACTGGCTACCTCAAACATCCTATCAAGTGATATGATACAACCTTGGCTTTTACGCCAGTAGGTATAGCGATGTAATCATTCAGTTAAAAAGGATCCACACAGCTCTGGAGCCCTGTACTGGCAACATAGTCATGCACTTCATCAAATATATACATCTTAAAAATGGGAAATTTACTAACTAAAGTACAACAATCAAAATCAAACAGAGAATTCAACAGAAACCCTATCAAACCAGATATAACAATATAGCAACTTATTAGATTTGGATCTGTATAATATAGATTTAAAATAGTATACCATCCAGAAGATTGTTGTGGGCATGTCATTGAAAGCAACTCTTGCTAAGCCAAAGTCACATATTTTTATCTTGTAATCAACATTTGCCAAAACGTTCTCTAGTTTCAAATCCCGATAATACACATTTGCTACAAGAACATAAAGTTGACAAATTAGAGAATAGAATTCACATTTCTTCTTCCATACTCAGTTCCCTAAAATGGGAAGGTGCTTCACAGTCACAATAGATTCTTAAAAATGCAGTTAAAACTTAACAAGATTATTTGAACAGAATCGATGTCCTAAACCAAATACCCTTTAGTACACAAACTAGAAAGAAGCAAAAACATTTCCTTAACTAATTACATTTAACCAATATTAATTACATCATAATAATACAAAATAAATTAAACTAATAACAAAACTAAACTTAAACTGATACAAAATAAACTAAACTAATAACAAAATTAAACTGGAAACCTAATTACGCCCCCTTATTTACTTATATCCAAATTAGATGATAAAAAATTATAATTTCAATACATTTCGAAAACAAAACTACATTATTTCTTTCGCACAACATTAATGATGCATTCCTTCCTTGGAAATGATTTCAAGTTAATCCGAGATTCAAACAATTAGAAGAAGCCTAACTGAACCTAAATTATAAAGCACCAGCTAGGTCAACAAGTTAAAATTTTCTCAAAGGTTAGTGTTTGTTTCAGTCATGGACGTGTTTGAGAAGAAATTACACATTCTCTGAAATCAATGGAAAATTTACAACTTGGACCACTGGATTGGAAACTCGAACATTCCTAAGGGACATTCACGTATGAGTAATCATCTGAATAATAACAACAACAACTAACCTATGGTGTCATTCATTTGGATTATTGTCTCGTTACTGATTATGCTAGCTGCTGAAAGGTTCGGAGTTCCACTCCTTCCCACTTCCATGTTTGATTTCTGAACCATATATGTAGAGGACGGTGGAGTCACTCCGATCAAAGCTTGTTTGTCAGGTAAAATCCGGGTTGCATCAGAAATATGTTCAAAGATATCATTTATTTTTTTTATTGCAACTTTCTCCCCAGTGTGAGTATCAATTGGAGATCTGGCTAAATTTTAGGTTTAAAAGAAAACATACAGCGTATCAAAGCTCTCATTCCAGTCCGAGCTTTTTATAAAGAAAAGAGCAATATTATTGTCATAATTCTTTAGATCATACGAATGGAAGGACACTGTTTTCTACCCTGATCTGCCACGATTGAGGTCAGATACTCAAACGTAATTTCTTCGCATGGAAGGAGAAGACCCATCTGATGATCGAATCCAAACTCCTCCTCGGCCTTGTGGAGAAGCGCCTGGAATAGAGGGTGGTTCAGATATGTGGTGGGTATAATGAACTGCCCGCGCTCGCTTCCAACATAGACCGGATTGTGACCCCTCGGAACGTCCGACGGAATATCCAGTTTCTCTTCTGCAAGTTCGAAATCCAAGTTTATGCAACACCATCGTTTGAATGGCAAAACTTTTCGGGCACTGGAAATCCCTTGTCACATTCTGAACATATTCTTCAAGAGTAGAACTTTCATTGCATCATTTTTCTTACTCCTCATTGCTGTTATAGAGATCAAGGACCGTGACGCAACGATATGAAAAACAAGTGGTAAGATCATAGATCGGCTTATGGAAAACAAAATGAAATTCTCCCCATATAAATCGGATTGAAGCACGGGCAGGACAATTTCTTTACCGTGAAAAGCATCTATCTAAAACCGCCAAACAGACAGTATAAAGATTGGGAAATCAAGAATACCTGTTGGCCAGAGACGAGGAATCCTAAACCTAGTTTTGATACGTAGTCGGCGAGAGTTATGTAAAAACCTGACATAAAACCCAGGGAGAAGAACATCAGTGAAGGGTCAATGAAATGAAAATGCAGCAGCCAAACAGACGGGTAGTTGAGAATGTGCGGCCCTCCCCATCCCCTAACCTCGTGTAGCACAGGACATAGGACGGACTGGCTAGGTAGACGGACGGACTGCGCTGGGTTTAATTAATTTTTTATTTAACTAATAACTGGTTTTAATGGATTTTTGGAAGGCAGGGAATTGTTGAATCATCTAACAATAGATCTAACGGTTAAGATTAGGACAGGAAGACATTTAGGGGAGTTCATTTCAGAGGGAAACGCCTTACGGCGTAATTAGATCTTATACCCTAGAATATAGGGTTTATCATGGTATGAATACTCGTGTGAATGTAAATAAGTGACTCTTAGGTCTAAGAGTAAGTTATGAGTATATTTAATGTTTTGAATTTATGTTGATAGTAAATTTAGGAAATATTTTTGAACCTAACTGACCAGGGTTAATTGTTTAATGCAATTGGATTTTGGGATATTTCTAAAATCTATAACCGTTATAAAATGTTTTATTTGATTGTTAAAGTCAAAGTTACTTAATTCGGTAGAATCTACCCAAAAAAACTCAAAAATTATTGAAAGTTAGCCAATTAGTTAAACCTAATTATTCATAAAATTGGATCCTTTCTACAACACAGAGATCACACAAGCTGGCCGGAAACGTTAAAGTGGATTTAATATGGGATGGAAACATCAAAATTAATTCTATATGAATTTCTCCTGGCTTAAAGCATAAGAAAAATATGAGTTTCTCTTTGGATAAACTATAAGAAAAATATTAAGAAAATTGTATGCATTGCAATTTAAAGGGAAAGATATGTACACTTCCTTAACATTTAAGAAGCAAATTATTTCAGGAGGTAGGTAATTTTTCTTACAAATAAATAGTCTTATACACCAATTTAACTAAGAGATGTTACATACTAATTTTCTCTTTGACTTGACTGTGGCATTAAAATTAAATTATTGTAATAAATACTTTCCTATAGTAAATCAATTTAATTAAGAGGTTTCCTATACCAATTTGATGTTTGACTTCACTGTAATTTTTCAATTAAAATTAGATTATTATTAATATGTACCTTCCTTATACCAATTTGATGTCTAAATTCACGTGTTTAATCTTAAAATTAAATTATTATTAAAATGTAAATGGGTAGAATATGTACACTCCTATAACTTTTAACTTTTGACAACCAAATTATTCCAGGAAGCATGGAAGAAAATGGTCTCATACATCAATTTCACTCAAAAACTTATATACTGATTTACTCTTTTAACTTGACTGCCGCATTAAAATTAAATTATTATAATAAATACTTTTTTCTAAAATAAACCAATTTAACTAACAAATTTCATACACCAATTTGATATATAACTTCATTATAGTCTTAAAAATAAATTATTATTAATATTTACCTTCTCCTGCTGCCAAATTATAATACAGATCGATGATATTGGGACAGTTGTTGTAGCAACGTGGAGAGCACAAGTTCTTTATGAAGCCACGCTCCTCCAGAGTATCAGTAGACAACCCTACTGTCATCCTCTCCACTCCACAAGCGTTCATGCATTCTTCCGTTTCTATCCATTCATTCATATTCTCATCTATAACATCGGACCTCTGCAGATTATCAGTTAACCGATCAATTAAGACGAAAACCAGGTAGAGTTAATCCTTAACATAGAATTAGTATATGAGAATAATCCATCAATGGAGAAAGATCTGAAAAATGTCAACGTCACCTGGCATTCATACTGCAGACTACCATCCCTCAAGATGGACTTCTCAAGCACACAACGAGCTCCAGAAGAGGACACAGAAAAAGCGCAAACCTCCACGGGTAGCTTCTCGCATATTATCACCCCAGATCGTTAACCAATCGAACAATAAGTAATCTAGAAATTAATCGATGGTTAATACTATGACCAATTACTATGATCTAATTATCAGAAAAGGATTAACCAAGCTAATTACAGATTCTCAATGGAAATGCCCCACATAAAATGAAATCAGCTTTACATACCGTAAGAAACTTGCATACTTGTAAGTGAAATAAGAGTTGCGATAGTCAAAAGAATCCTCACAATTGTCATTTTTGTATTGCTCTGAATTTCTGTCACCACTGTGTTTTTCTGATATTATCAAGGCGTGTATAACAGGTATCAACTATATATTTGTTATATGTGGAAGTTTGATATCAAGGCGTGTATAACAGGTATCAACTATATATTTGTTATATGTGGAAGTTTGATATCAAGGCGTGTATAACAGGTGTCAACTATATAGTTGTTATCTGTGGAAGTTTGATTATCACAAGTTTCCAGGTTCAAATTCAACTAAAATTATATAGTCCTAAAAGCTTCACAAGTTTCGGGTGAAGGGCGAATGAAATGAAAATGCAGCAGCCAAACAGACAGGTAGTCGAGAGTGTGCGACCCTCCCCATCCCCTAACCTCGTGTAGCACAGGACAGGACACAGGACGGACTGGCTAGGTAGACGGATGGACTGACTGCCCTGGATTTAATTAATTTTTTATTTAATTAATAATTGTTTTTAATGGATTTTTGGACGGCAGAGAATTGTTGAATGGTCTAATAATAGATCTAACGGTTAAGATTAGAACAGGAAGACATTTAGGGGAGTTCATTTCAGAGGGAAACGCCTTACGGCGTAATAAAAACGAATTAAATTTAATACCTTATATTATATATTTATTATAATTTAATACAATCCCCCATATTATATAATATATATATATATTATATTATATATATATATAATAATATATATATATCAATAACACTAATAAAGATTACAATTTAAAAATTAGAAAAATCATGTATACTAAAATTTTATGAAAAATAAGAAGGGCTGCACTGCAGCAAGTCCCTGCCTTGAGGGGAGAGGTTCAAGAAAACATTCAGCATGTAGAAAACATGAACTATAGAGTATATGTTATGTTACCTTCAACATGTAGAAAACAAGAACTATAGAGCATATGCTCAATTGCCTTCCAAGCTCGCATACACGATCAAATACAATAAGATGTCAATTTTAGCGTGGCTTCCTTTTTCATCTATGTGTAAGAAATATATATCCTGAGAAAGATAAGAACCATATCTGTATTCTTGAGTTTTGGAGTTCAAAATGGATTTCTTGCAAACTTCAAAGCACAATCAGAAAACTCATTGTAGTAGCAATGTAGTAGTGGATCGCTAGAAATGGTCTTGTAGCAACGATTGCATATGTAGTTTCCTCAAACCAAAGTAACGTCTTCCTAGTGTATGAAGGGTCAAAAAAAAACTCCCTACTACCTGTAGTGTTCGATGTGCCCATTGTGGTGTTGCAATGAGAGGATCTGCAACTTCTACTAGATTTGTAGCAACATCCTCATCACAACTCTTAGCATGTGAACAAAAGGAAGTAGTGTCCTCATCATAAAAAATAAGCATAGATGGATTAACAACTACCCTATCAACAAAATTCATAATGAAAATTGGAATCACTAATGAAGTAGAGGTTTCATGGGATTGACTTGAGAATCCCTTTTTTAATCAAAAAAATCTTGCAATGATCAGTGCATTTGTGGTAGAGTTGAGTGGACAATAACCCTTTGCACCATTTGAAAAAAGGAAAGGTTGGCTTTGTGTTCCAAGGACTTGTAGTTTTCCATAGGAATGTGAACCCATGCTCGTGAACTAAACATTATGAAGTGCTTAACTCATAGTTTCCTACTACTCGAGGCTTCAAAAGGAGTGACTTCCTTTAGGGCTTTCTAAAGGACTTTGTTCTTAATGCAGTAGGCATAGTTGACAACTTCAACACAGAGTTTTGGAGGAAGGGAAAGAGATTGCAACATGCAATTAATATGATATAAATATATTATATATATAATATAAAAATATAATATATGTTTGCATGTTAAAAAGCATCTTTCTACTTAGTGGTGTACGGAACAATATGCTATATTTCAATGACTGTAGTAGTAAAGAACTACTTAAAAATGTTGTTCATATACTTCCCCCAAATATTTGTGTGTGCTTATTTATTGACTTTTTCGGACTATTTATAAAAAAGGAATTGAAGTTCTGAAAGTGATAAAAATCCTCTCATTTTTTCTGGATAAATTACACCCAAAAAAAGCATGAGCAAGCCCACTAGGTTGGCATCAAGTTCTAAATGCTACATAGCCATACATGTGTATCCATCTCTACATCTTGGCAATTATGTGGAATTCTAGATAAACCATAGCATTACATCAAGTTTTACAAGGTTTGTCGAGGAGGGCTTTCCTAGTCAATGAAAGCAAAATGTTGTTAGTGCCTCCACTAGGAATCAAGTCTCCCGAGAAACATGTTTTTCCCTTATAGACTGCTTGATTATCCTAGTATTTGTACTTGTGTTTTTAGTTTGGGCTAGGTACAAGCCTTGGGGATATTTGTAGAATAGATATGGCCCACTTGCAAGTTCCTTCCAAAATATTATGAAATGAATGTTGTTAGCTCGCTTCACTAATGTGAATGTTGTTAACTGACTAAACTCCTAGATTGGGATGGGCAAACATGCTGCATAACGACAAAAGAAATCTTGTGAAAAAAAAAAAGTTCCACAAGGTTTTGTGAACAATATAGTATAGATCTCTTCATTTTATATAATATGAGCTAACACATAACTTGCATATGGATTCATTGATAATGTTGTGCAATTTCCAAAACACAATGAGCAAACTCCTTATGAGGAGCAATGTCATAGCACCAATTTCAGAGTAAAAAGTTAGTGAGAAACAAGATTATCTAATGAATAAATGTTGGACGGAAAGATATAGTTTCTTAACATATCCAGGCAAAACAATTTCATTGTTTTCACATTCAAGTAAACATGGATAAGCACACTAGAATGGCATCAAGTTATAAATGCTATGAAACCATACACTTATATTCATCTCTACAATTTGGTGATTCTGAGAAACTATAACATATCCAATAGTATGACATCAAGTTCTACAAGGTCTCACTAACTTTATAGATATCTATTTATTTTCTACAAGATGGGTAGATACATAGTTTGCATATGAATTCATACATAAAGTTGCACATTCTTCAAAGCACAATGAGAAAACTCCTCCTGAAGAGAAATGCCATAATGTTGACTTAATGGACATTGAGAGAAATTCCATAAGCAATATCTAGGATTTTCCAAGAATGTATATATAGAAAAGTGGAGTGCAATCATATAAGAATGATTTGAGATACATAATAGGCATAAGGATGAAGGCAATAAGTTTTCCGAGAAGAATAGATGGCTAAACATGGAAAAAATGAGAATACCCACACCAATCAAATATGGTTGAAGAGGATAAGTACTACTAGGTGTGATTCAAATAGGTTGATTTTATAACTATGGGTAGTAGGGAACATAGGGCATTAGATAATTGAGTGAATATAGACACATGGGTAGTTGGTAACTATTAGTTGTTGTAACTTTGAGCATTAGTGAACAAGTTGATTTGATAACTTTGGGTTGGTGGGAACTAACTGGGGCTTGATATGCCCCTGGTTTACTCTCCTATCTAGTCCTCCTCATTTGGTGGGGTCACTAGTTAAGCTAGTTCGGAAGCTAGCTCCTTCCATTATCAATCTAGGAGCTATTATGTCAATAGAGTAGAGTTGAATGCTTTCAATGACCTTGGAACTCAATCTCCATTTCGATATACTCAAGCTCAAACTATCTCTATAGGAATAGGATATAGCTCTATAACAAAGGATAGAGAACTGAATATGTATCTGAGCTAAGGAATTTCACCTGCAACCATTACTTATTAAATCATATGGTAAACAACTGGAACTGATATTAGTTTTGGAATAGGTTCTCAATTTAGAATTGTAAGAATTGAGGATCTACCTTTGGAGGATCTCAAACTAGTGCTTTAACTAGCATTAGCTTCTTATCCAGTAGTATGCTACTAATGACGGTGGATCCACTAGCACTGGAACCGCATGAAAGGAAGCTAATGCAATCAAATTGAAAGACCGATCGAAGCACGATGAGATATCCATTAATAGACTAATTCTGTGTGCTTATGCATTAGTATATAAAAGCCTCAACACAACAAGGTTACTTAATCCTTGGAGTAGATTTAACAGAGAGAACAACAACGACAACTTAGTGGGACAAAATGAAGGAAAGGATTTCAACACCCTCTGGAAACATGAATACTAATTGAAATTGTAAAAACTTCTAAATTAAAAAGCTAATGAAAACTAATAAAATAAATATTAAACCTAGTTTAAAAGCATAAAAGTTGTAAGATAGACACACTAGGCATGCATGTGGCCTACGTGTTCCCACCCTACTTAGCCAAACATGAAAGGATTTCTATGAATTCAAAGATCAATTACATAGAAAACTAAATTCGACACATAGCTTAATCTCCAAATGGGTTCGGTTGAAACATCCCCAACTAAAGTTTGTGCAGAGGCTGAAGTAGTCTACTAAGTATCAAAATCGTAACTAAAATAAAACTAGCATATGGCTTGGGTTTCTAGTATAGCTATTCTAGGCCTTGATGAAAGTTTGGCATCATGACTTCACGGTGCCTTTCTCGAAAATTTAGTTGATTCGTGTTTTCCAAAGTTCTCGGTGAAAGGAGAGAAATTGGCCTACACACAAACAGTTGACAAGTTAGAGGCAGTTTACAAGGTAATCGCTGTAATCATTGGTGTCTCTTGAAGCATAATTGTTTGAAACATACAAAAGCAATTCCCCCTATCAAAGGCATAGTTAGTTGGTTGAATCAAAAGGGATAAATAGGTGGTATAAGATTATGAGGATCTAGTTAAGTTGGGTGGTTTACATCTTTAGCAGCGCATAGGCTAATTCCATAACTTGAGGAATAGAATCAACATGATGGCAGTAGTGAATATGTTGATTCGATAACTTTGGGCTGTTGGGAACTAACTGGGGTTTGAGATGTCCTCGATTTTCTCTCCTCGCTAGTCCTTCTCATTGGGTGGGGTCACTGGTTAAGCTAGTTCGGAAGCTATCTCCTTCCTTTATACGTCCAGGAGCTATTATGTTAATATATTAGAGTTGAATGCTTTCAACAACCTTGGAACTCAATCCTCGTTTCAATCTACTCGAGCTCGAACTATCTCTATAGGAATAGGCTATAGCTTTATAACTAAGGAAAAAGAATTGAAACAATCTCTGAGCGAAGGAATTGCACCTGCAAACATTACTTATTAAAGCATATGGTAAACCACTGGAACTAATGTTAGTTTTGGAATAGGTTCTCAATCTAGAATTGTAAGAACTGAGGATCTGCGTTTGGATGATATCAAACTGGCACTTTTACTAGCATTGGCTTCTTATCCAGTAGTATGCTACTAATGACAGCAGATCCACTAGGACTGAGACCGTGCAAAAGGAAGCTAATACAATAAAATTGAATGATTGATCAATGCACAATGATATCTCCATTAATAGACTACTTCTATGTGCTTATGCACTATCACAAAAAATCCTCAACACAACAAAGTTACTTAATCCTTGGAGTAGCTTTAACAAAGAGAACAACTACAAGTTAGTGGGACATGATGAAGGAAAGGATTTCAGCCGCCTTTCGAAACATGAATACTAATTGAAATTGGAACACCTGTAAATTAAAAATTTAATGAAAAATAATAAAATAAATATTAAACCTAGTTTAAAAACATAAAAGTTGTAAGATAAACATACTATTCATGCATGTGGCCTACGTGTTCCCGCCCTACTTAGCCAAACATGAAAGGATTTCTATGAATTCGAAGATCAATTACATAGAAAATTAAATTAGACACATAACTTAATCTCCAAATGGGTTCGGTTGAAACACCCCCAACTAAAGTTTGTGTAGAGGCCGAAGTAGTCTATTAAGTATCAAAATCGTAATGACTTCATGGTGCCTTTCTGGGCAACTCGGTTGATTCGTGTTTTCCAGAGTTCTTGGTGAAAGGAGAGCAATTGGCCTACCCACAAACAATTGACGGGTTAGAGGCAATTTACAGGGTAATCGCTGGTGTCTCTTGAAGCCCAATTATTTCAAAGGTACAAAAGTAATTCCCTTGTCAAAGGCATAGTTAGTTAGCCGAATCGAAAGGGATAAATAGGTGGCATAAGATTACAAGGATCCAGTCAAGTTGGGTGGTTTAAATCTTGAGAAGCACAGAGGCTAATTCCATAACTTGAGGAATAGAATCAACACGATGGTTCAGAGGCTCCTCTTTTCTTGGGGTGTATCTAGGGTTTGAGTCTTCATTTAGTTTTTCATTGGGGGATTAAGGAGTGAAATCATTGGGTTTCCTACTGATTTGAGTCTAACTTAGAGTCCAACTTACAGTCCTGCTTATTCGAAGACTTGTTTGAAGATCCTTCCTTACGATATGGTAATAAATCAATGGAATATTCTTAAAATAACTGAAACCCAAGAAATGGTGTTTATACTACTATAGTTTTAATTATTCAGTTCTAGGTAGTGATTATCTGCCAACTTTCATTGCCCAAAAGAGTCTCGTTGTGGGGCAGTTCATCCAGTGAGTGAATCAGTGGATATCTCATCTCAAGCATAGATAGGGAATGAGACCAAATGAGGGAATGACTTAATGTAAATTCTATGGAACAAGGGAGAAAATGAAAACTACTTATTAATATTGGCTATAAGCGTTGGTGGTACCCGTGGGCTCAATGAACTGCTCAACTTGTTTAGAAACAAAGTATAGAAAAATCAACTTGTTTAGAAACAAAGCACAGAAAAATCAGCTTGTTTAGAAACAAAGCGTAGAAAAATTACTATTGGGTATACATGTCCAAGCCCTCCATCTTATCGCTAGTCACATCAACAACAACCTAGAAGCTATTTTTATCCACTTCAGTCACTTTTCGAACATCAACCTTAGTGAGGCCATTAACCAAGTCCTCACACTGCAAAGCACTGCTAAAATTGCTTCATGTAATGATACTAGTGGTGTTGGATATTGGGAACTGATTTACACGGAAACGATGGACGAGGTCTAGAACACCAGCCATGAATTTTTATCAACTTGAACGAGCACAACAGTTGTAGGTATGTTAATAATTGATTTTTTCATTCCGGAAATTTTTGTTTTAATTAGGGGTGTTGTTACCCATTGCTTATATAAACTATCTTATGAAATAATTCTTAGGGATGTCGTTGAAATAGTTAGCTCTGCGCCCTGAAACCTTCAACTGATTGTTTGTTGTGCATCCTTTGACTGATCAACTGATTGTTTGCATCAGATTTCCTTCCACCTGCATTGGTTAGCCTATGTTGCTTGGTTTAACAAGCTAAGCTCTAGACACCACAACATGGGAATGGCAGGTGGCACAAGTGTGACTCCTCAGGACACCGCAACATGTTCATAGTTCACCACTTGGCAACTCCAACGTTGTTAAATGAATTTTGCTTTAGCTTTCCTATAATAAGATTCCATTCATTAACATTTAATAACTGCAAACTAATGCTAGAATTAGTTTACATTTCAGAAATATGAAGAAGACAAAACCAAACATAATATATGTTTATGGCTACTCCACCTCGGGAAGAGGCCAAATAAGATGATGAAATGAATTACCATATAAGTAACTGATCAATTGGGTGTATAAGCTGCATAGTAGAAATATAAAATGAACTAACTAATGCTAAAATAATGTTTCCGATTACTATAGTTCCATGTTGTATAAGGACAGGGACTAATAATGAGAAAGACTACAAAATCCACAAGAACTAATGACATGTATATGTAGTAGCATGGATATTGAATAAAAAAACAATGAGGGTTCTCAATACCTAGTTTTGTTTTGATGAAGACACCGTAAAGAACATATACAGAAATGCCTAGAGGTACACAGGGAAAGCATGTGTGCACACCAGAGAGCAGATTAGATAGTTTGGAGTGGTTCATTACATATATAATTTTTCCAGTGATTTTGGTTCCTACAAGCAAGATCAAAATTTTAATCTAAAAAAAAGACATACAACGTTTTTTTTATTTCATTGAAAGTTGTCACAGCATAAATTTTATATCATTTCATAAATAATAGTTGCGCTTCTATAAAAAGTGCGATTGTGGCTCGATAGCAGGCACAACTAGAAGGTGAAGGTTAGCACGAACTTGTTAGGTTTACCAAAATACACGTCCAAAAGTTTGATAATTATCACTAAAAACATGTCGAACGGGAGCTAATGTCTCGTTGTACAACAAAAATAAAAAGGGGTTTTCTGCTAAACACCGAGGAGTCTAAGACCCGTGTACATGTGGCTACTTTAGCGAGCGTAGATAACCATTTATTTCTTCAAGGACCTCATCTATAAAATTTTGTATATACGCCTCTTCTTATGGTGGATAAACTCGATACACTGAATCCATACCTTTAATGTATCTGGAATTGGATCCATTACTAGGGACTCTGTAACTAGCTAAGCAATAGGAGTAGTTCAAATAGGTGGAAAGTCTGCATGTTTTAAGATTCCATAAGTAAATCTATATTTCATTAATCAAATATGATATTACATATAGACATGAGTATTGTCTCAAGATAGGAAAACTATCTTGGACACACAATCTGTTGGTTGAGATAATATCACAACCACACACCAAAGTAGGGAAACCACTCCTATAGAATAGGAACAAACTCTTTACATAGAAAGCCACAACTGAGACAAGTGGAATTACAGTTTCCAACACTCCCCCTTAATGACTACTTCTCTCGATATCAATCTGCAAGAACTAGTTGTGGTTAAACATAAAATAATATGTTGATGTCCATATAAAGGAGCAACCATTCATTGGAATGCATGGGTGCCAACTGCTGCAACCACCAGTGTACTAGGATTCCCTTCACGTACATGGTTCTGTCAACCATTATAATTGCATAAATGTAATTGTACATTCAAATCGCCCTCCAATGTCATCACCATGGGTTTTATCAGATTACCCGTAACCATGCTCTGGGTTTTATCAAATCACCCTCAACCATGCCACCAAGGGCTCTCAACCACCATGGCTCAAATCAGCCATGAAGTCTCAACACAACCACAAAGGCTCAACACAACTGCTCTGGGACACAAATTTGCCACTAAGGCACTCCAACCACTTTGGGCTACAAACCTGCCACTAGGTCACTCCAGCCACTAAGCCTCATCAAAGACCTGACTCAACCAGGCTGAGGGTTTTCTCGGCTAACCCCAAACCATGCCAACTGGAATCTCTGTCCCACTTCACTCTTACATGTGGTTTCTATCTTATCACAAATTGACACTGCAAATACAAAGTGGTTTGTAGATTACTACGAACTATATGGGGGTACACATGCCTTACAAGGCTTACAACACAACTCCAACTTTTGGAGTTACCAGGTACATACATTACAAAGTCCACTAGAAAACATCCTAGACTTGCTTACTAGTAAAATGTGTGACTCATAATACAACATAATATTGAGTCTATTCTACAAACACAAACAAACTTTCAAGCCCATTTGAATCCTTTGCCACTCATCTTGGATACATCATACCATTTATATGTTCGAACACACCACTGCTTTCCCACATGAATATCATCATCTTTGTACTTTTGAGTCTTTGACACCCTCATTTTTAACTTTGGCATATTGACCTTGGATCTCCATGTTTTACCTGTCATCTGTTAGAGTTGCGAATTCTAACAATATAACTTCACATTGAGGTCACAAATCTCAATATGTATACCAACTTCCAAGACATATTCATCTTCCCATATCTTGCACAAAACTTATATTTCTATATTTCTGAAATGTAAAGGCTAATAAAAAATTATTAATCGAGACAAAAGACTCCTTTACCATGAGAAATCACTTTCAATGAGGATGAAAAAAATATCGCAGTGTCACATATACTATGACACACAGTATGGACAATGTTGGATCTCTTCATTGGCATGGACAACTTTTGATCTCAGCATTGGCAGTGCATCAAACATGAGGTGTGTCGAGTTTCTCTAGTAATAAGGGTCTCTCTAGAAAGAAACCATTTGTGACATTTTGGATCTCGTCAAAGAGAGAATGCCCAACCTGATGTTTAATTTTCCAAAGTGATTGACACAAAAATCGCTGACTCCATTTCGCTCTCCCAGTACACCGTCTCTTCATCATCTGGAATCTCAGTAGATTTGAGTCTTCTAGTTGCACCAAGGGACCCATCAATCTGCTACTTCTTGCGCTCAACGTGGATGCGTCTGCCAAGAGATTCAACAATTGGCGCTTGACATCTATTTTCCAAAGCCTCCACACAACTGTGAACAGAGCCTAATACATGCACAATGAGGAAAAGGTAGGGCACTGCACAATGTTTCACTCATTCTCCCACCAAGCATAGGCAAAATGATATTGGTACCCGACCTTGTTCCATCATCGACCATCGATACATTAGCGCCCATATTCTATATATATAATATAATATATATATAATAATATAATATATATATATATAATATAATATATATATATATATATATATATATATATATATATATATATATATATATATAGTTTCTCCACAGTAGAGGGTGTTGAGCACAAGGGATCCATTCCATTCGAACCAACCGGTGGGTTGAATCAAGTTGCCCAGAAAAGACTACATGAACATAGTGTGAGAGTACTTTTTCCATGGCCTCCCAAGGTATGCCTCGAATAAGCTTTTCACTAGAACTAGGTTCGGGGCCACGGTCACGTTACAATTTTCAATGGAAATTCTAGTGTTCTCATTGGGGTCCTCCCTTCCCTGAGCAGTGTAAAGAATCTTCTATTTCTCTAGGGGTCTCTGCACCAGGAGATTGCAATCCTGAAAAATGACAGAACGCTCAGAGGAATAATAAACCAACACCACAGATTCGTATTGCAGAATGCTGGCTCTACACTCATATCGTTCTGGCTCTATCTGTGGATCAAGCTCTTTAGCTAAAATGCGGGCGACCTCTCCAAAAAACAATCATTCATTCAATAACTAAAGTAAAACGCATGCTACAAAAATACTCTTTATTATTTCCCTCAACCCAAGATGGGCTAAGCTTCTATAGTTGAGGACGGGCCAAGCCCATAAGGGGCCATTTTAAAATTCCATAAGGAAATCTATATTTCATTTTTCAAATATGATATTACATATATACAAGAGTATTTTCTCAAGATAGGAAAACTATCTTGGACACACAATCTTTTAGTTGAGAGAATATCTCAACCACACATCAAACTAGGAAAACCACTCTTATAGAATAGGAAGAGACTCTTTACATAAAAAGCCACAATTGAAATAGGGAAAATTACAGTTTTGCCATTTAATATAGATGCCCATACATTTAGAAGCATACATACATCGTGGTGGATTTGACGTGAACTAAAATGGAGTGAATGCTACCTTCGCACCATGGTGCCTAGAATTTCAAATTTCAAATTTGCACATGGAATTTCTGCAACAAGTTTTTGAATAGGGATGTAATGGATTTTTATTTCATTTTCCCCCTAGATTAGCTCTTGCCCATTAAGACTACTCCTTTCGAATACATAGTCCCTCCCATTTAAATTTTGAATACTCAGGCACTGTGCTCCCTGAATACGCTGGAGGGCGATTTTCTGGAAGAGTATTTATTTTTTCTTTTAAAAGATAGCCCTTACCTCCCAGTCAAAGACGAAAGGAATGGGACCTTCTGCAATTGCTGGTGTTTTCGAGCACGAAGTGACGAGCTCTGAGAGGGGCACTGGGTCTGTGAAGGAATGTAGAGAATATTGTAGTTGTGGCCATATCCCACCAAGCCGTGCCTCTCTTGGCTCCAGTTATGAGAGCACTTCTACATCGCAGAGGAGAAGTGCATGTGTGGCCCATGGCGATGGATCCTGGAATGTCCTCCATGCTCTAGAGAGGGTTCGTGTCTGTCATCACCATTTAAAGATGAGGACTTCAGCCTTTTGAAATCCACCAGTCAGGGACATGAAGCACAATGGAAGACCTTGTGTAGGGTTAGTTCCCGGGGAGCTCCCTTGGCATCCTTGGATACATCTTCATTGCCATGTTGTTCTTGTAGTCTCGAAGAACTGTGTCTCTATTGGAAAAGACGAATAAGTTTTGGTTCAAGCATAGGTACAGGTATGGGTATAGATTGTTCTCCACCTACGTGCTAGCCATGTTTGACAGAGGAAAGATGGGTTGGTGGTCCCTTCCTAACGTTTTGAGAATGAATTCATAGGTGAAATCACTGGTACCCCATGACCACGATGCGATATTCTGGGAAGATCTCGTTTGAGGAATACCATCAATATTCTATAATATTAAGGGCCAATGATTCATTCCAGTCCCCATTTGAGTAGGGGAAAAAGTAGCGAATTACCTGCCCTGTCCCTCTAACCTCCCACCTCCCATGTGAATGAACGTCCCATTCACGCAAAGGCACTAGATGAACACCAAAAATCTATGAGATCTCTCCTCATATTGGTGGCCAAGTTGTATTCCATGCAATTAACCCAACAATCCTGCGTGATAGCTTAATATTGCGATTTGTCACGGCCCTCCCACGACAGGAAGATGGGCACTGTAGTTGGTTTTGGCTAATATTATGATCTTATTAAGATGAGCAACAATCATTTGCAGGGTAAACACTCCACCATTCTCTACAAAAAGCTTCATTTCCCAAGTTCCACTAACTCCGCCATTATGTTCCACTAGACTCTTAATCAACATTGCAGTTGGCATAACCTACGATTATCATAGGCACATTGGATGATCTTAGATGAGTAAATTCATAGTGTCGCGCTAAAAAATACACTGCATACAATAGAATCAATAGAATTGAGCTTTCCTAAATTACATCGATTGATTTTGTGGTTTAATTCCTCATAATACATATACTCTACGTGAACCTTACCAGATCCCCCCAATAAATTGATTGTTTTGAATGGATAAAAGAACAATATCAATGGCCTAGATATAACCTATCCACCAAAGTACATGATTAGTGGTTTCATGGTCGGTATCTTTATTAGGTTTGCTCTTACCATATTCCCATAGGTTTCATATGAACTAAAAAATAATATTTAGTATATCTTTATTTGTGTTTAAATTCGGCGTGTACTACATCACTCACTCAATTCCATTCTATTAGTTGGAAACTTAAACAGAAAATAAGAGTTGGATTTCAATAAATATTTATGGCAATGATCAATCCCATATTTTTTAGTATGTATATCATAAATACCTCACACAACTCTCTACTTATAACAATGGGTCAAACTCCATCCCAAGTGATGAGGCTGCTGATCTCATTTATGTTTATGGAGCCATGGAAAACAAATCTCAAATTTAATCAAATTTATGGAGCTTGCATCCTTTCAATCCCAACAATATCCGTATTTGCACTTACAAATCATTTACTCTTTGTTAATATGGTTAAACCATACCACCATAATAGAATTCATACTCATTTTTATATTTTAATAAATTTCATTAAATGTAATCTTATCAGGACTATTAGAGCAAATGGAGTGTCAAAGCCAATGTCTTTATATTAAATAAAGTTTTCATTAGTTTGAACTAATCAAAATTCACAAATAAAGTGTGTTGATCCTATATATTAGGATATTTTTATTTAATTATTATTATTAAATAATTGATGGTTAATCATT
>APFE031056968.1:126042-152998 GCA_000404065.3 Pinus taeda | reverse complement strand
AAACCATTTATTTCTTTTAAATATTTAAAAAATAACTTTTAATAAATTAATAAAAATTTTAATTTGATTTGATTAGATTATTATATTTTAAAATAGTATTTATAAGTAAATTAAATTTGATTAGATTATTAAATTTTAAAATAGTATTTATAAGTAAATTAATAATATGAAGTATATTATATTTCTATATAACACATAATCTTAATCTTAATTTTTTATAAGAATGTAATCTTTTATTGAAGATTAACCAGCTGGTTCAAAATGTGTCGACCAAATATTAGCAATGTGATTCTTCCGAAAATCTTCATAAATTAACTAAGAATGTAATCTTCTAACTTTTAATAAAACTTTGATCTTTTATTTAAAAAGATAAATCAACATTATTTATAATTTTAAAAATACACTTTTAATTACATTTATAATAATTGTTACAACCATGTAGACTGCAATTTATTTTACTAGACCAATTTTGAGTCCACGAGAATGACTAGCTGAATGACTAGCTATATAGAGGGTACCATGTCCAACTACACTTCTCACAACTGGGAATGGCCCAATAATAAAGACATGTAGTAATAGCTAAACTAGAGACCACACTAACACAATGCCACTAGGGGCCTTTAAGACCTATTCGAGGATTTTGGTTTGCTCAATAATCCTTAAAAATATTAACAAAAATATACTAGAGGAAATTAAAAGAAAATTCATGTAGATTATGTGAAGACCAGAAATAGAAAGGGATTACCCAGTCTCATTTGGAGTGGTGAGTCACACCACTTTTCCTTCTCTACGCCCATGTCCTCTAGATAAATCATTCAAAGAAGCTCAACACTCCCTTATTTGTGCACACCCTGTATAGTCTTCCACCACAATGCTTATAGCTCAATACACCATGCAGCCCCCAAGACCAAGTCCCCTCTACATTCTACCAAGATTATTATTAGGGCATGTTCCCTAAGCCTCGTCCATTGTCTTTCCAAAATTCTCCGCTTCAAATTTCTTCCCTGGTTCCTCTCTTGCGGTAGGGAAATTGGAAAACAACCTGAGGTCACCCTGTGCAACTTTGTAAACTGCTAACACTACTTGCCAACTTTTCATTCCTTAAAAGCCTCTCCATTACACAATATAGAGTCATATGATTATGCATGTGAGCGGGTGGAAACGACACCCTGCATTTACTCCCTAATCATGTCCAAGGTGGAGTGCATGACTCTCGATCCACCTCTTACCCTCTGATTCCACCCCCATTAGGGGAATTTTAGAACATATAATTAATAAAAATATAAAAATTAATAAATTTAATAAATAAAAGAATAATGAAAAATAAAAATATTTCTAAATATAAAAATGTGAAATATATACCTTTTTTTGTAAGTCAAAATTCTATTCATTCTTCAAAAAAGAGGTACATCAGTAGAAAAATGCAGATTCTCTCACCTCAACCATGTTTGTTGACTACTGTGATCAACATATGGTAAAGAAACAAAAAAAAAAACTAAATACATAGTCCACAATTTAGGAGGCCAAAAGCACTAGTAAACACACAAAACAAGTAAAACAGTCATATGATGTAATGGAGGTTGGGTTTTTTGAATTTGTTCCTGGAGGAGGAGGAGGGTGGAAGGAGCACTGGACGTGCTCTTTGAAGTGAGCCATCCATGTCTCCAACTTCTTCACCTTCTCGGATAACAGGTTATGGCCTCGCCAGAGCACCATGATGCACTCTCGAACATGGCACTAGAAGTAGTGCATTTTGTTCAATGTCGCAATAAGCTCTACATGCTTTTCCTGTCCGAGGCTTCCAAGAATTCCACTACTAACTAAATCAAACCTCGACAATTTTCGAAACAAAATTCTTGTCTCAGTATATGTCCCAAATTATGCGGCATCCCCTATCACCCCTAGCCATCACAATTTATCGTTCCACCCCGTTGTGGGCTCCACAAGGTACGACTCCTACGGCCTGCCACCGATCCACCATGACCACTGCAAGCCGTAAAGACTACCTGACCTGAACAACCAGCATTGCTACCACCCCAGGCGGAGCTAGCATTCGCCACTGCCGTCTACAAGGGAGACTCCCAACCCTCTGAACCGTCCAAGTTGAGCTTTAGCTGTGAAGAATAACAAGAAATACGAGGTACCCAATGCATGATGAAAGAACTGGCACCGCTGAGAAGGGTCGGAGCTAACTAGTGAGTTGCTACACAAACTACAATTTCAATCGTATAGAATCGCCCCACCCATGCCATCATGACCACAAACAACGAATCGAGGATAAATATAGGGAACCACAATTCCAAGCTGGAAATACGGAACCACAATTCCAAGCTGGAAATAAGGAACTAGACCCACAGTTCACCATCCCCCACCCTTTGTAAGAAGACCACTAGCCAAATCACCCTAAGTCCAACATACCCTCTCCAGAGAAACTGCCAAACATTGTAGAACCCTGAGAAAGAACTACTGAGGACAGAGAGAGAAATTCCACTCTAATGTGGAGGAACACCCACCCATCCACAGTACGACCAAAAAATGGGTTTCAGAACCAAATGTATGAATCCTTTCCTGCTCGAGATATCTATATACCATACATCAAACATGTAATTAATCAAAATACGCACCCTTAAACAAAGGAGGGGATGTCGGCGACGAAATCACCACCTTTCCCAAACAGGGTGCCCTCTGAACTATCCACTCTTATGCCCAAATCTCAAGTTGAACTCACCAAATTATACCAAGCCCAGACTACTTGGTAGAAAACCTTGTAGAAATTTCATCTGTAGAAAAAACCGATATATGCAATGTCCTAAAGCATAATACTTGTTCTACTTCTACAAAACATTAAGTAGAAGCATAATCAAATTCATGAACATCAAGTAGAAACATGCATAAATGATCAAATGAAATAATCACACATAACACAAGATATATCCTAGGGAAAGCATCAACATAAAACCCCAACCATGTATTATCAATCAAGTGGAAATCCTCTTCACAATACAAAAATAATCAGCTCTCAAGCTATCCAGTTCTCAATGAACTATGAAGATTTGAAGATATATCACATGAACCAACCAAGCCTTGTATATAAAGGCTTTACCTATGGTGCAATCCCTATTTCCTTGCGCAATTTTCTTAGGAAATAATAGCAAACACATATGCAATTTTATTATTTTAACAACCTATTAAAATAATCTAACTGGAATTGACTATTTAGAACTAAGTCAACTATTTCTCTCATTATAGAACTCATACTTATTCCCTCAATCAGTGGAGGAAATTAAGGATAAATTCCTCAATTAGTGGGACAACTCATGTGCATGCCCACAAAGACTTCAAATTCGAATTTTCTTAACTAATTAACTCAACTAAATTAATTAATTAATATTTCCAATTGTTGTTAAGACCAAAATTAATTTTACTTCCTATAGATAGACTAGGGACTACTATAAATAGGAAGGGACCCAGAAATACTATTTTAGAACTTTCTATTTTAGCAGTTTCACCTCTCACCCAATGTGGCCAATGACCTCACTGGCCAAACTGTTATTTTTAGACATGCTATTTTTAGCAGGTCTATTTTTAGCACATTCTAAATTTAACATTTCTTGTTGCACATTTTTCAACAATTGTAACAACCCCTGGTTGATTTCCTATGTAAATGAAAATAAAACCAAGGTCATGGGA
Organism: Pinus taeda; assembly: GCA_000404065.3. Classification (NCBI taxonomy): domain Eukaryota; kingdom Viridiplantae; phylum Streptophyta; class Pinopsida; order Pinales; family Pinaceae; genus Pinus; species Pinus taeda. The sequence goes on along the minus strand of APFE031056968.1, from coordinate 149,308 downwards.
CATGTATTCCAAGTTGAATGTTGGACAAAACATAGTGATGGGTATCATTGGTGCTTAATTAATGACTCTGGAAATTGGTAAAGGTATTAGTAAAGGAAAATATGCATTAATTGACATTTATTTATGAAATAAAGGAAAAGAGGACAAAAGGGAGATGAAAGGTTACATATTTTCATGAGGATGAAATTGAAGGGAAAATGAAGGAAAATGGAGAAAATAGAGGCCTCAATGATAAAAAGGCTTATGAGGATTAGTTCACATCTTTTGTCAGTCCAGTCTTTGGCTCTCTCATACTCTTGCACACTTAGAGTAACCTTGGAGAATTCTTAGAGCACTTGGGCATACTTTTTATTTGGAGAAATAAGGCAAAGGAAAGTGGGAAAGCACAACGGAACAGGTGGATCAACAACCATAGTTGGATTGATTTGCAAGTAACAGGTTGCATGTATGATTTCCTTATTGATTTATGGATGCATGGTATATGCATGTGGTTTTCTGGTTATGTGTTGTCATTGGAATGGAGAATTTCCTTGATTGACAGTGGTTTTAGCCTTGCCTTTTCATTTCCTAAATAGCCATGGCGTTGTGGGTTTTTCCACTTGATTGTTTTTCGATTGGTGCTCATAATTCCTTATGGATGTGGGTTGGAACAAATGCTCTGGAAGCCCTGGAATAACTTGGGCTGAGTTAATAGTCCTGGAGCCTAGGTTGGGAAAAACACTCTAGAGCCTTTAGTGGGTTGAGTTACTAGTCCCTAGATCTGGGTTGGCCAAATTCTCTGGAGCCTTGGAAGGTTGTGGGTTGAGTTACTAGTTCCTAGAGCCCTGGATAGCTTGGGTAGAGACTGATTTGGTTGGTGTTAGTGATGTCCGACCATGAGGTGTAATCATTGGTTGAGGATTGAGGTGGTTTGGCCTCTTGAAGCCTTGGTTTGGTTTTGCTTGGTTTATTCCATGAGATCCCACATTCATGCTTGTAATGTGGCATGGGGGTGATTGGATGAAAGTGCGATTTGGTTCAGCCCAATCTATGGTTGAGTGGTACATGGAAGTCCCTGACTTGGTTGGCATTTTTACATGTTAATAAGAGCTATTCTTCTATGATGATTCATGTATATTTGTTGGCAATATTTTGGTGATATTGTGGTTGGGTTTCCATGGTTTATATGCTAGTTATTTTTTGGTTATCTATTGTTTATATGAAGTGCATCTTCTATGGCTCTTATCATGAATTATTTAGCTATTGATTGATGATGAATGTATGGACTAATGAGTGGTGTTGCAGCTATGTGGAGAGGGAATATGGAATTTTCAATGATTCTCAAATGAATCTCATACTTTTATGATTAGATATGCATTCATGACATGTAGCTTACATGTTTTCCATGTGTTTGACGAAATGTCGGTTATGTTCTCGACAGTCCAGGTCAAGTTCTTGAGTTGGGATTGAATGTTTAGATTTGTTTCCATGTTAAATATTCTTCTTAAAAGTCTTGGGAAGTTTTGGCTAGTGGTCTTAAGGATGAAATGGAATTTAGGCTTAGATCTTGGGACCGCACCCTCTAAACAGGAAAATTTGGGTCACAACCACACCTAGGCAGACTTGTGCATGTAGTTAGAGGCCTATAACCACATGGATGCCTTGTCATGCATGCGGTTTGGGATTAAAGTGTGTCAAAATGAGACTCGACTTAGTGTTTTGTCACTTAAGGTGGTTCTTTGGCCCCTAAGTGTCTAGTATCCTTGAGGAATGAGGTGAGCTTGTTAGTTTGTGGTCAGTTTGTCAGCCCTACTTCTGTAATTGGACCTAGGAGGTTGGGTCATGTCATAGTATCTCTCGTCTCAAGTTTACCGTGACAGACTAGTGAAACTGGGTAAATGTGGGAGGGGATGTGGTTACAATAATAGTATATGTGTGTTTGCCTGACCTCCCCTTAGTGACATGTTATGTGGATGTCTAAATAATAAATAATAGTATCTATGATGCTTAGCATTTTAAAATAATTTTTGCAACTTTAAAATCTCATTTTCTCTCTTCCATCTTAATATTCAATATATCTAAAGTTAAGATTAATATATGGTAATAATATGAATCTATAAATTTGTCAAATTGTGATTCAGTAGTTGAGATGGTCCATCACCATGCACTAAGCACAAGTTTATTTTTTTGAAAGTATAAAGACGTTGCATATATGTGAGGGAAGGCGTTTGGCTTCCTAAAATTGGTTATCCTTACCTTTTATCATTGAAGAGACTTAAAAGGTAGTTAGCTCAACAAATTAATAATTTAAGTCGACGTTAATAAGATAATTTATCACCTTAAGGTAGGTGCCCCGAAGTAGACATAACTAAGTTTATGTCTCATCAACAAAGGAGAAGATGGGAGCATATGGTGCCTTCCACTTGCTACACAATTATTGATTTTAATTTGAAAACCATTATTGCCATTCTTCGTTAGACCCCCTTGAGAAATAAAGGTGTTTGTAGAGAAAATGTAGACATCACAATTCATCAGAGAGTCGACAACTCTACAAAGGCTTCAAGGTATGGTTCCATTATGGAGGGTGCGGAGGTCGATTATTGGACAACCACAAGCATCAACATCATAATAGGGAGTCTAGAGACCATGCAGAATGTGAAGGTTAAGGACTTGCCTGGTAAGATGATTCATTATCTCTCTACTTGTTTTTAATCAAGTGTTTCCATTCCACCCTTGGTTGTTTCCTATTACTTCTGTTTGCCCTAGTTTTGAAAATTCCTCTATTCTATGTTTTTATTTTTAGATGGGTCAACCATTGGTCATTTGTCCCACAAGTAGGGAGTGGACTATAAAGGGAGGTAGGTTCCAAAAGAATTTCCTTGCTTTGAAAGTTTTTCTTTTCTTGTTGTATAAACCACTGCACCCTCTATGGCCTCAATTCCTAGAGGCTTCTTCTCTCTCTCCTCACATAGGTAGACTTCAATCCAACCCCTCCCTTATTTCACCATATTTTTTGTGGGCTCCCTTTCTCCTTGCATTGGGTTTGGTTCCCTGTTTTGACTTGAGTTATCCTCAAAGTAGCACTCAATAAGCCCTCTCCAGTTTCATCCTCTTTCCCTTGTTGGCAATAATTTCTCAAGGTAGAGCCATCCTACATTTCTCCTCTTCAAAATGTTTACATAGGGGTTCCGCCGATTTTCTCTCATTGGTTCCTGCTCTTGGTAGTTTTGTTGTTTTTTTGCTAGCAGGGTGTCCACTATAGTTTTCACAAATCTCCCTTGGCTGGATTTTCATTCTCGACCCACTCAAGTTCATCATGGCATGAGGTAGGGAGGTAGACATTATTAGGAGTGAGGAGAGGCCCTAGGGAATTTTATGTCTTGAACTCAAATAGTTGAAGAGAGATTATCCCACATATATTATAGTTCCACTCACTTTCTACTTAGCATGATATTGAAAAGGAAGAAGAGGAGGTGTTAGTTGAAAGAAGGTTTGTGTTGGTGCAAGTGGGGAAATGGATCCCTGACAATGGGACAACAAGGCCTTGTAATACATAATACATGCAAGTTGTAGATATCTATTGGTAGATCAAAATTATAATGGGACAAGTTCTTATGGAGAGATCTTAAGAGAAACATGAAATCCTCCTTTGCCTAGACGAGTCCCAAAAGAGATGAGAAAATTTGAAATGAAGGTGACAAAGATGGTGTAGACTCCAAGGACTCATAGAGTTCATAGAATCCAAGGATGATAACAACCTACATGTCACCATACATATGAATTCACCCTCTGAATGATCAACCATGTTTTGTAATTTTGTCAATTTGTCAGGTTCCTTTCTTTGTTTGGCAATTGAAAATGATGGGGATAGAATAGGCAAGGCTAATCATGTTACTATTATCATGCAATATTTTCTAAATTTATGTTACAATTTTAGACATTTCAGATCGACAACGTCTATTTGAGGCGTGATTGGTTTGATTTCCCTAGTGGTAGGCTAATCACATTGGGACATTAATATGTAACATTAGTTTAATATAATATGAAATCCTACATGGCTAATTTACACAAAAAAATAATAATAGATTTTTTCATTTATATATGTAATAAACCATAAAATATGATTATTTAGATTATACAATAATTTTTATAATTTCTAATTAAATTTTCTTTTCTCTCAAAATTTAATAAAAATAAATTTATCCTCATATAAATCATTATTTTTTTTAAAGAGATAAAAATAAATTTCCTATTTTTCAAACACTTCAAATAAAAACAATTTCATTCATAATTTTCTTATTATTCATTTTCCTAAGCAACAGGGACTATAGTAATCAGTGAGGTCATTGTTATTAGTCCTTGCACGAAAATTAATAAAACTTATGACATGAAACCTAAAGTTTTAATACAAATGTTTCACTCTGTTTTTTGTCCATGCAATTAAATATTGACACTACTTTGTATTAGCCAATGAACAGTTTGAAAAGTTTAGATATCTTATTTCGCCTATTCCCGAGGTGGAGAGACACATATGTTGTTAGTAGTCCTTGCTTGAAAATTAATAAAACTTATGACATGAAACCTAAAGTTCTAATACATTTGTTTTACTCTGCGTTTTGTCCATGCAATTAAATATTGACTACTTTGTATTAGCCAATGAACAATTTGAAAAGTATAGAGACGTTTTGGCCTCTTCCCAAGGTGGAGAGTCACATACAAACTTTTCTTTAAATAACATATTGTCAATCCATTTTTCCATCATCGAGTAATGTTAGCATTACTTCGAGCATTAATCTAAAACATAAAATGTTATTTCCTTTCGTCGTAAAAAACTTTGGGTTACAAAAGACTTTGGGTTTATTAAATGTGAGGTTATTATGTGTAACCAAGTGTCTCATTGTGGTGGTATGTTAGTAATCTGCCATGGTTCTCATTGCTACTGATACAATGCTACCTCCACTACTAATTCAACTCTATCTTGCTTGGCACAACTCTTAATAAGTCGGGAAGGTTGGGCCTCGAGGACCAATAACAAAAAGGATCACATAACTTATCTATCTCTGTTGTAATCCATTGTAAGGACTAGAGGACCAATAACACTATATTTACTAAGCACAACTTTGAACAGGGTGGGAAGGTTGGGCCTTGAGACTTTACATGCTTTCGCAATGAGTGGTAACAATAATGACCGCTACTCAGAAGAAATTAATAGATTGGAGCACCACAAAATAGAAGGTAAAGAGTACTAATCATTTTTGAAAATCTCATTTCATTCACCTTTGTCCATGATTCTCCACATAGCTACCTAAAACCAATGGCGAGGATGAATTATGAAATTCAAAGACTTCTTTAAGTTCTACATCCTACTCTCCAAGTAAGCAAAAGTAGCTACATATAGTTGATTTCATTCCCTAATTTGGAATTCCTTCACCTTCGTCCATGATCCTCCACTTGCCTATCGGAAACCAATGTGTAAATAAATAACAATTTTAGAGAATAATTATGCAAATATCATACAACAATTTTTCCCATGTTGTCCTATGGCATTTTGTTGTTATCATATACCAAGTTTTCCCCGTGATGTTCTTTGGCATGTTGTCATTTTCATATGCAATATTTATGTACAAGGTGCTCAAGAATCATTTTCTTCTTTGTCGTTTGCATCATTCGTTCATTAATAGTTCCCCTATTAACAAGTTTGAAAATCATCACCTATTGAATGTGGTAATAGAAATTCAATTAAACCTCTAGTTAGAGTCCCATACAACCCTAGCATTTAGATAAAGATAACCATTTCATTGTAGGAACCTACTGTGATATGCAACAACCCCCCATTTATTTATTTATGAATCTCTTAGGAAATTATTATATAAATAAATGGGGACCCTTTAAATTATAAAAATATAGGAGAATAAAACAATTTAGGGTTTTTAAAGGACAAATTTGAACTTATTTGAATAAACAAATCCAAATTTCATTAGGCTCGAACAACGCAAATGAGCCTACCTTAAAGAAATCCCGACATATCGCATTTCGCAAGTCTTAATGAACAACTCCCCATTTTATCCTTTCGAAATTTACAATGCGATAAATTATAGCCCCAAGAACAAAACATGCTTAAAACTTACAAGGCTTAGGTATTGTTAAAAAGTTGCTCTATATCAGAACTCGTTCGCATCGCAAATTTATAACGAACACAATATATAAAAATCCTGAGGACCATTCCGATTGCGATATGCAATAAACCATCTAGACCTGATATAACAATTAACACAACCTATAAACATGTTGTGTATGGATGAATCACAAATTAGAAAAAGGCAGGCTGCTTCCTTCACTTTTTATCTTCCAATTGCGATAAAGTTATTTTTTAAAAGGTGTGACTTTAATAAAATCATAAGAATAAATAACTCAAAGGAAAATCCGTGCTTATTAAATAATCAGTTGAGCTAGCTCTAATGCCGCATCATTCCTTGTGATTTCGCAATCATAAAAGGCCTTTGGTTATATCCATTCCCCTCTACTCCAAAAACTCTGATTGCGATATTTCGATCATTGCATCGCAGACTTCCCATACCCAAAGAACCGATATAATGATATCGCTATTGCATATCGGGAAAACACATGGAAACAGGTTCTAAATATCGTTTGAAATGTTTTTTTTGATAAGATCTATTAATGAGATAATAAATTATCACGCGAAGCTATGATTTCAGTTATTAAAGACTTCTAACGTATTTATGATTTAAAGCCCCAAGGTGATTTGATAGCCTGTATATAAATATTTTAGATTTTTTCACATTTAAACTATGTTTGCTTTCATTTCAAACCTTGTATGTTCAAATTCTCTTGCATTTCAAACTTATTGATCTTCATTCCTTTGTGTTTCCAGTTTGCAGGTTAAACCCGAGAAGAAGTGGTGTAACAGGATGACCAAAGCAAAGAAAGGAAAGAAAGCCATGGAGACATCACTATCCTCACCTTCTGCTTCGGATGTAACATAAATGCCCCCACTTTTCTCATACACTACATGCACAATAGATAGTGGAACATCCTCATGGGAATTCATTTACCAATTGCTTGAAAGCGAAGGACCTAAAGTAATTCAAAGAGTGGAAACACCAAATGCTACTTCATCTTTTGAAGCCTCCAACTACGAAGCTGCCAGCTCTTTTCTTCATAGGATCATTTCTCAACCCAAGATCCTTCCTTATACCAATATGGTAAAATGGATAATTGAGATCATCAACATCATCAATAGGACATTCTTGACTTCAATGAAAACAATCATCGTGTCCTTTACAACTGAAGATTTGAAGAAAATGTACCATATACCAAACCCACAGATGGTGTATGATAAAGCTTTCCTTGAACATTTTGCAAGAGAGAATGAGGTAGTATCAGATTTAATTAAATGATGGAGATCCTACCCAAACAAACATAAGCATGAGAAATCGAGTATGTACTCCATATCTTCTCTCACCGCTCCCTATTCTTATATCACAACTATGATGTATAGACTATTCGGGCACCCTAATACAACTAAGTTCTCCGCCAAATGAGTTCCTCTTATTGAGGCAACAGTCGATTCTTATATAATGGATTGGGGCACTATCCTTTCAAATAACATTGCCTCCCAAATCTGAGAATTTAGGCAACATCGGTATGTTACTACCAGAGTAATTTCACCATTCTTTATGAGTGCATATATCATGGATGCGGTCTGTTTCACTTTAAATTTACCAACCATGGGATGGAAATGGACCACTCAGGATCCCACTCCCATCCATATATATCATAAAACCTTGTGGGAATCTAATTTCCAGGTCCATTTCTATAAAATTTGCCAAGGAGTCATGCTGCCAATTCACCAAGCTATTTTTGACAAAAGAGCCCGAATATTGTCCTAGGAGGCCAAAATTGAATTCATACAAATAGGCAGGTGGTTTGGAGAAGATATATTTACCTATGTTAGATTCTATGGAAGTTTGGCACCTCCTCATGTTCTCCCATTACATGTCCCTGATAAACTACTGGCCAAGGAGATTTCCTATCAAACTGTAGGGGATGAACTGACAAAGACCCTAAAGGAAGCCAAGAAATATCCTTGGCCTTCATTCCCTATCCAATTAGGTGTATATGCTCTACATTATTTCAAGCATGTTGCACTTGAAATTGGTAATATTACATGTTTGAATCTTGCTACCATTCCTAGCAGATAGTTGGATCGTAACAAAGTTGCACAAAATTTTACTGCCCAAGTAAAAATTAGGCAATTCAGTCATGAAGATAATGACTATGATGACCCATTTGAATCTACTAAGGTATTTTCACAAGTGTAGCATTTGGCTACGTTGAAACTGAATCCAAAAAGGGTATTGCAATTCCAAGAATACAAATAAAGAAGACTACAAAACGTCCCTTTGGATTTGTTGAGGATTCCTCAACCGATTACCCAAGAAGAGCAAAATTCATAAACGAATTTAGAGAAGAATTCAGAATATAATTCGAAACAGGACTTAGAACAGGTTTCTAAGGATATTGAAGTGGAAGATAAATCCACAGAAATGCAGATTGATAAAGCATCCTTCAATAATAAGCTAGATGATGCTTGTAAACATTTTGATCATCATCTTAAAGGACAGTAAGGGGTAGAAAATATCGAGATGGATAAAACATTCAACATACCCTAGCATACTAGACATAGTTCGTTTACTATTAGTGCTTCTGATAAAGTTGTGACTGAAGAGGAAATTCAAATCATCTCGACATTCCCTTCATCTAAAATTGTCCTTAAAGTGGAAGAAATCCCTCCTCTTGACATATTTTACAGTCCCAAGCATCAGGTTGTGGTGAAAAGATATAGAAAAGGAAGAAGAATAGAACCATCGTCAACAGTCATTCCTAGTGATATACCAATGGACATAGTATGATTGACAAAGCAACATAAGTTCGACAACTAGTAAGGGAAAAAGAAGAGAGAATTCAACAGTTGGAGCAATAGTTGGCAGAAGAAAGACAAAGTATTGACCATCAAGTAAAGACACAATTGTCTCAACTCCAGTAGAGCTTTGATCAATTAAAGCTCTAATATCAGGCAGAGACCAGTACTAAGGATGCCCAAATCCAACAGTTGGAGCAAAAGTTGGCAGAAGAAAGACAAATTATTGGCCATCAAGTAAAGACACAATTGTCTCAACTCCAGCAGATCTTTGATCAATTAAAGCTCCAATATCAGGCAGAGACCAGTACTAAGGATGCCCAAATCCAACAGCTCAAGTTTTCACTTAATCAATTGAAGGACAATCCCAAAATGGAGGACGTTATAAAGGAAGCATTGGAGCTAAACACTCTGTTATCAAAGCAACAAGCAATGTTCTGTCAAAAGTTATCTATCATTTATCCACTATGTGTTAAACTTGATTCACTGATGAATCAATCATCTGGTCCAAGGGTGAATTTCAATGACATTGATGATAAAATCTCAAGATTTATAACATGGCAAGATACACCAAAAAGCAGAGCAGCAAACCTTCCCAGAATAGAGGAATCTCACAAGGAAATCCTCTTTACTGATTGGGACATTCAATTGAAATAGGAAGAAAGAGTTGTCTCAAGGGCAACCGATGCCGCCAATAACATCATTGAAACTATCAATGATAACCTACATAATGCCAACCTAATTCAAGAATGCCCACCCGGTAATCTTCCTGATATTAAATTCCTGGAAACGCAATGACAAGAAACTTCAAAAGCAAAGGAAGAAGCAATTAAAAAATTGACCAAAATCCACTGGGAAATGTATTAGAAATATCTTGTGAAGCCACACAGTTAGTGGCTAATGCTCCACTGCCTTGCTGATTCATCCACCCATATGCTTTATGCACTTTCAGGTGCAGTGTACACAAGACAACTATGCATGAGGACAAGTCAGCCTCCTGAAGTTAAGCCAATGATGGATATTTATGAGCTCAAGCAGTGAATGAAAGAATAGATACAATTTCATTCATGAGCTCGTCATTTCAACAACTTCTATTTCTGTATTATTGTCACTTATTTTAAGGAGAGTTGTTTTAACCTCATAACTTTCATGTATTGTCTATTTTTATACTTTATTTTTTGTTATATAAACCCTTTCATGTCTACAAAGAAAGGGTCCCCAAATTTTATAAAGAAAAACTTTGGAAGCTTGCATTACTGTAATTTTGAAGTTTGTCTTAGTAGAACAACTGGATCAGGGTCCTAAAATTTTGTAGAGAAGGCTTTGGAAGCTTGCACTTTTGTACTTTTTAAACCATCTTAATGAGAAAGACTGGACTAGAACTATTTCCTTCATGAGCAAAATAATATACATCAGGTACTTTTATCATTGTATTTTTGTTTTGTTTATGAATTAATAGTCATTCCTCTTTATATTGTTTATTATATGTATCTTTTCTAATGCAGTTCTGTATTATTTCATTTCTGAACATGCTAGAATAGTCATCCTTAATATATAAGCAAATTTTGAATGTTATTTGATTGTGATATGCATTTCATCGATTATTTTGATTGATTATTTAATCAAAATTATTATCTTAAAATCTTTTCATTTATGTAAGTGTTTGATCAATCTTTATTCTCATACACTAAGGACAATTATTCTAGATCACATAAACATAAGTAAACCCGAGTAATAGATAGATTAATATACATGTATTCTAGTTTATAAACTATCCCATCTATCACTTATCTTTTTGTCATAAACACTCTATCAATTCTATCACATTTTTATTGGGAAATTGGTCCCATTATATCCTGTCGGAGCCACTAATCCAAATGGAAAAGGGATGGTATTCAAGTACCCGACTGGGTAGTTTTTCCCCATGTTGTTGCAGTGATTTTCAACACTTCAACATTTTTAACTCTAGAAGGAGGGCCCCTAACTATGAATCGAAAAATCAATATCACCTCCAACTTCTAAATCCTCATCCAAAACTCCTATTTCTAGATCAGAAGTTGAACAATCACCTCCTAAATATCCTAGTACATTTCCTAAAGCACCTCACATTATAATCCTAAATCATCTGAGGTCCAGACTTTAATAAATAAATTAGGAGAAATCTATATTTTAGTAGAAAGGCCTGTGCCATCTGAAGCTTCTAAAGGAAGTGTAACTTCTATTTTATAAACTACTCTGATTTTAACTCGTTCTCAAAGTGAGAAGCTTGGGGTTCCTCAATTTTAGTTTCCTCTTCCTTATTTTCAGAAAAAGACTAAGAAATCTTAGTCACAAACATCTATTAGTGAGATTTTGTCAAATTCTCCTCCACAAACTCCTTCATTCCCTCCATTCATTCCTATTAATACCCCTTCTTCTCAAGGTATTGGTGCAAGTTCATCCAACACTAATACTCAACTTTCCTCTTCTTCCACACAATCACCCTCAATATCCACCTCTTCCCAAACTCCAATAATGGCAAGAAGAAAACCACAACAACCCCCACCACTAGTTAGACCATAGGCCAATCCTGGAGCTGTGCAAATGCTAACACCTCTCCATGATTTACCTAAGAATCCTAAAAGATGACTACCAAAATTTAATCCTGATGATGGATTACCCATTGAAGGGAATCTCCACAATTATATGTTAGCCATTAATCTTAATGGAGTAGTTGAAGAAGATTGTGTAGTAAGATTATTGCCCTAGACTCTTCAAGTTTCGACAGGTTCATGGTATTTTTCATTACCACCAGGGTCTATTACTAATTGGAACATGTTTGAAGAATAATTCTTAAATAATTTCAGTGATGGATGCACAACTGCATCCCTTATTAATGATCTTTATAATTTAAAAGCTAAGTCAGGTGAAAAGATTAAATATTTCAATTCTAGATTTAGTAAATTGCTATAAATAATCCCAGTCACATCAAGCCCTAGTGTTGATGTTTAGATTGAGTGGTATATTTCTTCTCTTCCTTCCAATATAGCGATTTTTGCGGATAAAGCCAATAAGTCTACTTTAGTAGAAAACATGAAAGAAGCCTTGTCTGTAGAAAAGAGAATAGTTGCATTAGAAAAGAAGACTGCCCAGGAAGAAAGAAAGACAAAAAAGGTTATATTTAAGGATGAATCAAAGAAGAAATACCCTAAGGATCCCTTTGATCTTGAAGGCTTACAAAAATTCCTTAAAACCATGTCAAATGAGATGGTAGAAATTAAGAAACAGGTAGTTGAGTCCTCTTCTAAAAAACCTTTTAGACCCTTCAAAAGAAATCAAACATCTAATCCTCAACCTCCAAATACAATATTGAACACTGAGTCTGATTTAGATGAAGATGATGAAGAAAATTCATTATCTGATGATGAAACTGAATATGAAGAATTAGTTGACGTACATGGGATGTGGGATTTTATCCTACCCACTTCTGAAAATGAAGATGAGCAAGAAGATTTACCTGTTAGCACTAGGAGTAAAGGCCCTGCTGATTCAACACAATCAACCTAAAGGCAAAAGCTTTCAATCTCTTCTACCAAGGATAAAGTGGATAGCAAAAATTCTTCTTCTACATCTCCTTAACCAACCCCATCTTCATCTAATCCTTCATCTCCATCCAAAACCTTGATATTTGTTGATACCATGGAATATAACATAGTGGAGGACATGAAGAAAGCCAGAGCAAATATCTCTCTTCATGAGCTTAGCAAGCTTAAACATTAGCAGAAGCTATTACTAAAAGAATTGAATGTATTACCTGCTTCTCCTCTCCCTTATTCTAGAGGAATGGGTATGCCTCCTAATGAGTCATCAAATAAGGTTGATTCCACCGACGCTATATTAATTGTTGATAGATCTAACTCACACACTCCCCCTTTCCTCTTGACTTATGAAATCTTTAATAAATATCTGCACAACTGCTTAATAGACTCAAAGGCCTCTTCAAACATAATGCCAAGATCAGTATGCATGAAATTAAATGTTTCACCCCAAAAGTCTGCAATCCACATTGTCCAACTTGATAGAACAAAAGTCGAAGCCTTAGGGAAAATGAATTCAGTCAGCATTAGACTTTCTTCTAATCCAAAGGTCTGTCAAATAATTGACATACTAGTTGCTTATATTCCCAAATTTTATGGTTTAATGCTTATTAGAGATTGGTCTAAGAAAATTCATGGATATTTTGCAACAAATTATACTCACATGTGGCTCCCTTACAACAGAAATCCAAATCAAATCAGAATTGACCGCGAAAAACATTTGAAGCATACAGTAACTGATTTTGAAGATGAAAATGAATTCGTAGCTTTTAACAATAATATCATTGGAAACTACTCTGTTGAGTCTTTTTTAGGAAATTTCAATGCACATAAGTCACCTTTTTTGGATAACTCTGTTACTTCCCAGATTGAGAACTTTTCTCAAACATATTCTTCTAGAAGTATAAATCTTTTAGATAAACCATTAGTTAAAACTTTATTTTGGACCTTATATTTTGATGGATCTAAATCCAATGATGGCGTAGGAGGCGACTGTATATTAATTAGTCTAGAAGGAGAAAAAGCAATGCTAACATGTAGGTTGGAATTTGAATGCACAAATAATACTGCTGAATATGAGGCACTGATCCAGGGTTTGTATAAAGCAATAGGTCTTGATATAAAATATCTTCAAGTATTTGGAGATTCTAAAATTGTTACCAAACAAGAAACATCATTCATTGTCTCTATGGACATTTAAAAAATTACCAATCATTGGTTTAGGACCTTACTTCACATCTTTTTAGCATTCAACATCTCTCGTATCCCTAGACTTCAAAATGCAAGTGCTGACCTTCTAGCTAATATAGCATTAAGTCTTATACCATCAGAAGACTACAATCCGAATAGGTTTTCCATAGAATTAATTTTTCAACCATCGATTCCCGATAATGTCACCAATTGGCGAGTGTTTAATGAGGATGAAGATATATTAAAATTTTTAACATTGAAGGACCATATGATGATCAAATAAATGATGAAAATGAACATGATAATCAGTTGAAATAGAAATCCAATGAAAATCCCATACCTAAATCTGTGGTAAAACTTGAAGATATTTATGATCTAAAAGACAGACTTAAAAAGGTTACTAATTCTAAACTCCAAAGTTCAACCTTAAGGTTTGAACTAGTAAACCTTGGAACTGATATCAAACCATAAAACACCAATCTAGGACTTGGTCTCCCACCTGATGAGAGATTAGCCTTTATTCATTTGTTAAAAAAGTATAAAGGTATCTTTGCTTAGAGCTACGACGATCTTAAAACATATGATAACTCCATCATACAACATAGTATTCCCATGACATCCAATGAAAAACGACTACAACATAAATTAAGGAAAATTCACCTCAATCTAGAAAGCCAAATCAAATCTGAACTAAATAAACTCTGTAAAGCCAAGATTATCTTTCATGTTAGGCATTCAAAATGAGTTTCAAACTTAGTACCTGTCAGGAAAAAGAATGGTGACATTCGTATTTACGTAGATTTTAGAAATCTCAGTAATTCTTGTCAAAAAAACAATTTCCCATTACTGACCATGGAACAAACACTGCAATCAGTAGCTGGTTTTGAACTAATGTCTTTTCTTGATGGTTTTTCAAGGTATAACAAATCTTAGTCCACCCATATGATAGGTTAAAGACTACGTTCAAAACTAAATGGGGGACCTATGCCAACCAGAAAATTCCTTTTGGTTTAATCAACGCAGGGTCAACCTTCTAAAGAGCTATGGATATAGCTTTCAAGGGTCTAATAAACAAAACTATTGTTGTTTGCTTGGATGACATAACTGTTTATTCCAGGAAGAGAAACAACCATTTACATGACTTGAGACAGATCTTTGAATGCTGCAAGAAGTATAGAATTTTATTAAATCCAAAGAAATCTTATTTTGCTCTAAATGAAGGTAAGATTTTAGGGTTTATTATATCTAAAAAGGGAATTTGTATCGATCCTGATAGAATAAAAGAAATTTATGAAATTCCTTTGCCCCACAATAAAAAATCTATGCAATCCTTTCTAGGCTAGATAAATTTTGTTAAGAGATTTGTCCCAGGCTTTTCCCAAATTGTTTTACCATTACAAACCATGACTAAGAAAAAATCAACCTTTAAGTGGGGACTTAATGAAAGGGAAGCTTTTGATTTAATCAAACAAGCCATTATTAATTCTCCCTCTTTAAAAACTCCAAGTTTTTCTAATCATTTCATCTTGTACACTCTCACTTTTCAAACATCTTATGTTGTTGTTCTAACACAACTTAATGATCAACAAATTGAAGCACCCGTCTCTTTCTTTAGTTCTAATTTTCAAGGCATTGAACTAAATTATTCATAGGTGGAGAAGAAAGCTTCTACCATTTTTAGATCTTTAAAGCACTTCAGGCATTTTCTCCTAAAAACACAAACTAAAATAATAGTCCCATTCTCAGCAATGAGACAATTCCTTATGCAAAGGGAATTAGGAGAAAAGAGAGCAAATTGGGTAACAACCCTGCAAGAATATGATATTGACATTAAACTAGCTAAAATTGTGAAAGGACAAGTTTTTTGCAAATTTCTTACAGGAGCTTCCAATCCACCAGCAGACGAGGACTCAGGTAGTATTGCACACATATCTGAGGTAAGCCTAAATGACTCAGAGTCCCAATATGATGTTCTCATTTTCTATTTAAAAAATGGAAATGCTCCCTCTTAACTCAATCAAAAAATGAAAAGGGATTTAAGATTAAAATAAAATCAATATGAGATCATTGATGATGTGTTATTGAGAAGAAATTATGATTTTGTATTATTAAGATGCCTAGAAAAGTTTGAAGCACAGAAGGTTTTGCAGGAACTCCATGATGGACCAGCTGATGGACATTTTGAAGGAGATACTACTACACATAAAATCCTACATGTTGGGTACTACTGGTCAACTTTGTTCAAGGATGCCTATGAATATGTCAGGAAATGAAAAATATGCCAGACTGCTATTGGAAGACAATGAAAACCAACCTTACTTCTACAACCGGTCAACATTGAACAACCTTTTGAACAATGGGGACTGGACATCATAGGTGAGTTTGTTCCTCATTCTTCAAAGAAACATAAGTATATCCTTACAACTACAGATTATTTTACTAAGTGGGTGGGAGAAATTCCACTAAAGGTAGCCAATTCCGATGTTATCATTGAACTCATTGATTAATTCATTATTACTAGGTTTGACTTACCAACTGCACTTATGTTTGATAATGCATCTTACTTTTCAAGAAATAATATGACTGGATTTGCTCTTAAGAGGGACTTTAAACTTAACTTCTCTGCTAACTACTACCCCCAAGGAAATGTTCTAGCAGAATCAACCAATAAGAACCTCATAAGAATTATTAAAAGAACTATTGATCAAATCCAAAAGAATTGGCATAAATCTTTGAAATTTTCTCTATGAGAAAATTGAATAACCCAGAAGGACTGAATAGGCACTCCTCCCTTCAATCTAATATATGGGAAAGAGGCTATCATTCCTTCAAATCTAGCTCTTCCCTCATTATCCCTAGTCCAATTTATCGAAGAAACACCTTCTTCTTCTTTACAGCTAAGACAATCTCAAATTCTTATATCAGAAGAAGAAAGAGAAAAAGGCAAGCTTACACATGCTTACCATCAACAGTTAGTCAAATATTCTTTTGATGCAAATTCTGTTTCCACAAAATCTTTTCAAATTGGAGATCTCATCCTTAAATGGGACAAGGCACATGAGGAAAAAGGAAAGAATACTAAATTCCAGAAAAATGTGGCTTGGACCATTTCAAATTGTTGAACAAATAGGCCCACCAACATTCATATTGCAAGATTTATCAGGAAAGAGAGATTCTCTTCTTGTCAATGGGCTTATTTTGAAAATTTTATTTTCTTAGAAGATGGTATCTTCTACTGTAACATTATCGCATTTACATTTTTAGTACTATTAGAAAATAATGTTCAATAACATTACTTTTGGCTTTACAATAAAATATCTTAAAACATTTTATGATCTTTCGCTTCGAAAGTAGGAATTCTTAAGGAAAGAATCACAATATTGAAAATTAGATTAGTGTCATAAAACTTTGAAATTTTATTTTTCCATTGAAGTTGTAAATTCTTTGAAGCCTCAAACTTTATAAAATCCTTTTATTCTATTATCAGTCAAGAAAGGCCATCTTTAACAAAGTAAAGACTATTTACAACTAAGCATCTCTAACTCTACAATTGTCATCCAAAACTCTTAAGGAGTCAATGATTCTCCCCATCCATTAACTTTACTTTTTTTTAGAGTGTAATTCAAAAATATATTAACCTTAAAAGATAAGGGGTCTCATCACGAGCCTCCTTACCATGATCATAGGGAAATAATAGACCAACATTACCAACACTGAATATCAAACAAGGTAATGGCTTATGATTATTTTAATCTTAAGACAACGAGTCTCGTCACAAGCCAACTTGTTCAGTTCAATTACAACCAGTGAACGACATTGTCACTTTCTGGTCACCAAACTAAGACAATGGCTTTTAGGTACTACAAAAAATTGTCAAAAGAGAAGTAAACAAATAAAAAAGAAAAGAAATGAAATATACATATAATTTTGAAATCATCTCTAAAGACTTCACTCTTAAATGGACAGGATTCTGAATAATTGATGGTTAAAAGGTAACCCTGTCGAGGCTATGGATGCTTACTGGCAGCAATGGCTCTATCTATGGCAAATGAGTATATTAAAACACTAAGTTGTAATAGCTCCCTACTTTATCTTTACAACCAATTAAGGACTGATATAGACAAAAAGTATTTTCATCTGTAAAAGGATTTAAAAGGAATTATGATTAAATGAGTTTTTTTATATATTCAAAGTAATGTTACTTATCTAAGTATTTCAAAAATAGTCTTCCTTTCCTGAATTAATTTTACTTAGTAAAGTTTTAGAAATTTCATTATTTTAAATCAGAGATAATTGGTTCTTCCATTGAATCGCCATTTGTTATGATATGCAAAAATCCCCACTTATTTATGTATAAATCTCTTAGGAAATTATTATATAAATAAATGGGGACCCTTTAAATTTTAAAAACATAGGAAAATATTATTTTTTAGGGTTTTCAAAGGACAAATTTGAACTTAATTGAATAAACAAATCCAAATTTCATTAGCCCTAAACAACTCGAATGAGCGTACCTTCAAGAAATCCTGACGTATCGCATTTCACAAGTCTTAATGAACAACTCCCCATTATAACCTTCCAAAATTTACAATGCGATAAAGTATAGCCCCCGAGAACGAAACATGCTTAAAAGTTAAAAGGCTTAGGAATTGTTAAAAAGCTACTCTATATCAGAACTCGCCTGCATCACAAATTTATAACGAATACGATATATAAAAATCCCGAGGACCATTCCGATTGCGATATGCGATAAACCATCCGGACACAATATAACAATTAATGCAACCTATAAACATGTCGCGTCTAGATGAATCGAAAATTAGAAAAAGGCAGGCCGCTCCCTTCACTTCTGATATTTTGATTGTGATAAATCTATTTGTTAAAAGGTGTGACTTTAATAAAATCATAAGAATGAATAACTCAAAGGAAAAGTTGCGCTAATTAAATCATCACTCGATCCTGCTCTAATGCCACATCATTCCTCGTGATTTCACAATCGCAAAAGGACTTCAATTATATCCATTCCCCTCTACTCCAAAAGCTTTGATTGCGATATTTCGATCATCACATCATAGAAATCCCATACCCAAAGAACCGATATAATGATATCACTATTTCATATTGGGAAAACACATGGAAACATGTTCTTAATATTGTTTGAAAGGTTTTTTTTGCGATACGATCTATTAATAAGATAACAAATTATCACACAAAGCTATGATTTCATTTATTAAATATTTCTAACCGTAATTTATGATTGAAAGCCCCAAGGTGATTTGATGACCTGTATATAGATATTTCAGATTTGTTTGCATTTAAACCATGTTTGTTGTCATTTCAAGCCTTATATGTTCAAACACTCCCGAATTTCAGAACTATTGCTCTTCATTCCTCTATGTTTCCAATTTGCAAGTTAAACCCAAGAAGAAGTAGTGTAACAGATGACCAAAGCAAAGAAAGGGAAGAAAGCCATGGAGACTTCACAATCCGCACCTTTTACTTCCGATGTAATAGAAATGCCATCGCTTTTCTCAAACACTACATGCACAATAAACAATGGAACATCCTCGTGGGAATCCATGTACCAATTGCTTGAAAGCAAAGGACCTAAGGTAATTCAAAGAGTGGCAACAACAAATGCTACTTCATGCTCTGAAGCCTCCAACTATGAAGCCGCTAACTCTTTTTTCACGGGATCGCTGCTCGATCTGAGATACTTCCTTATACCGATATTGTAAAATGGATAATTGATAACATCAACATCACCGATAGGACATTCTTGACTTCAAGAAAAATAGTCATCGAGTCCTTTACAACTGAAGATTTGAAGAAACAGTACCATATACCTGACCCACAGAAGGTGTATGATAAAGCTTTCCTCGAACATTTTGCAAGCAAGAATGAGGTAGCATCAGATCTAATTAAATGGTGGAGATCTTACTCAAACAAATATAAGCATGAGAAATCAGGTATGTACTCTATATCTTGTCTCACCGCTCCCTATTCTTATATCGTAACTATGATGTGTAGACTACTCGGGCACCTTAATACAACTAAGTTCTCAGTCGAATGGGTTCCTCTTATTGAGGAAGTAGTTAATTCTTATATAATGGATTGGGGCACTATCCTTTCAAATAACATTACCTCCCAAATCCAATAATTTAGGCAGCATCAGTATGTTACTACCAGAGTAGTTCCGTTCTTTATGAGTGTATATATCATGGATGTTGTCTATTTCACTTCAAATTTCCCAACCATGGGATTGAAACAGGCCATTCAAGATCCCACTCCCATCCATATATATCATAAAATATTGCATGAATCTAATTTCCATGTCCATTTCTATAAAATTTGCCAAGGCGTCATGCTGCCAATTCACCTAGCCGTTTTTGACAAAAGAGACCTAAGATTGTCCGAAGAGGCCAAAATTGATTTCATGCCAATAGGTAGGTGGTTTGGAGAAGAGTTATTTACCTATGTTAGAGTCTATGGAAGTCTGGCACCTCCTCATGTTCTACCATTATATGTCCCTAATAAACTACTGGCTAGGGAGATTACTTATCAAACTATAGGGGATGGACTAATAAAGACCCTAAAGGAAGCCAAGAAATCTCTTTGGCCTTCATTCCCTATCCAATGTAGTGTATATGCTCTACATGATGTCAAGCATGTTGTGTTTGAAATTGATAATATTACATGTTTGAATCTTTCTACCATTCCTGGCAGACAGTTTGATCCTAACAAGTTGCACAAAATTTTATTGCCCAAGTAAAAATAAGGCAATTTAGTCATGAATATGATGACTATGATGACCAGTTGAATCTGTCGAGGTATTTTCACAAGTGAAACATCTGGCTATGTTGAAACTAAATACAGAAAGGGTAGCGCAATTCCATGAATACAAAGAAAGAAGACTAAAAACATCCCATTAGATCTGTTGAGGATTCCTCAACTGATTGTCCAAGAAGAGAAGAATTCAGAAAATAATTTAGAGAAGAGTTCAAAACATAATTCAAAACATGAATTAAAATAGGTTTCTAAGGATATTGAAGTGGAAGATAAAACCATAGAAATGCATACTGATAAAACACCCTTCAATAATCAGCTGGATGAAGCCTGGAAACAGTTTGATCAACAACTTAAAGGATAATAATGAGCAGAAAATATTGAGATGGAGAAAACATTCAACACACCCCAAAACACTGGACAAAGCTCGTTTACTATTAGGGCTTCTAATAAAGCTATCACTACAGAGGAAATTGAGATCAGCCTCACATTCCCTTCATCTGAAATTGTCCTTAAAGTGGAATAAATCCCTCCTCTTGATGTCTTTTACAATCCCAAGCATCAGGATGTGGCGAAAATATATAGAAAAAGGAGAAGAACATAACCATCATCAACATTAATTCCTGGTGATATACCAATGGACATGGTATGGAAGGATACACAAACTGATCCTTCGGAGAATTTGACAAAGTTGTCACAGTTCGTAGGTGCTTATGCATCTGCTATGATTGACAAAGCAGTAGAAGTTCGACAAATCGTAAGGGAAAAAGAAGAGATAATTTAATAGTTGGAGCAATAGTTGACAAAAGAAAGACAAAGTATTTACCATCAAGTAAAGACATAATTATCTCAACTCTAGCAAAGCTTTGATCAATTAAAGCTCCAATATCAAGAAAAGACCCGTACTAATGATGCCCAAATCCAACAACTCCAGTTTTCACTTTATCAGTTGAAGGACAATCCTAAAGTGGAGGACTTTATAAAGGAAGCATTGGAGCTAAACACACTGTTATCAAAGAAACAAGCAACGTTCTGTCAAAATTTATCTGTCATCGATCCACTATGTGTTAAAAGTGATTCACTGATGAATCAATCATCCGATTTGAGGGTGACTTTCAATGACATTGATGATAAAATAGTATGATTTATAACATTGCGGGATACACCAAAAGGCAGAGCAATAGACCTTCCTAGAATAGAGGAATCTCGCAACTTAATCCTCTTCTCATTGGGACATTCAATTGAAATAGGTAGAAAGAGCAATCTCTAGGGCAACCGATGCTGCCAATAACATCATTGAAGCTATCAATGATAACCTGCATAATGCCAACCTGATTCAAGAATGCCCACCTGGTAATATTCTTGATATCAAAGTCCTAGAAAGACAATGGCAAGAAAATTCAAAAGAAAAGGAAAAAGCAATTAAAAAATAGACCAAAATCGATTGGGAAATGTATTGGAAATATCTTGTGAAGCCACACACTCAGTGGCTAACACTCTGCTGCCTTGCTGACTCATCCACCCATATGCTTCTTGCACTTTCAAATGTAGTTTACACAGGAGAGCTATGCATGAGGACAGGTCAACCTCCTAAATTTAAGCCAATGATGGATATTTACGAGCACAAGCAGTTAATAAAAGAATAGATACAATTGCATTCATGAGATCATCATTTCAACAACCTATATTTCTTTATTATTATCACTTATTTTAAGGAGAGTTGTTTTAACCTCCTCAGAACTTTCATGTATTTTCTATTTTTATACCTTATTTTTTTTATATAAACCCTTTCATGTGTACAAAGAAATGGTCCCCAAATTTTATAAAGAAAAACTTTGGAAGCTTGCACTATTGTATTTTTGAAATTTGTCTTAGTATAACAACTAGATCAGGGTCCTATAATTTTGTAGAGAAGGCTTTGGAAGCTTGCACTTTTGTACTTTCTAAGCCATGATGCTCCACCTAGCTACTAGAAACTAGTGCCAAGGATGAAGTCTAAAATTCATAGACTTTTTTTCAACTCTACACCATGCTCTCCAAGTAAGTGATCAATGGAAACTAGTTGACTTAATTCCCCCATTTAGAATGCCTTAATTATTATAGGAATGTAAGGTTGCAACCAAAACTTGAAGTTGAAACCAACCTTGTTTGTTCTGAATTTGTCATTCCTTTAAGGAGTTCAATTTTATTATTAGAATGCAGACCTTCATATTTTTCCTTTTGTGCGAAGCAAGGGCCATTTGAATTCATTATTGATATCTTTACAATTCATTATTGATATATTTATAATGCTCACCTTCATGGTTTATCTACAAAAACCTTGTTGCCCTCCAAAAGTTGTAACAATCATGAAAATGGTTGAGAAAGAGAAAAGAAATAACAACCATGAACTTATCAATATGTCTTCAAGTCTTGTAACATTCATTACGATAGTGACATGTCTTTCAAATGCAAAGAGAATTACAAGACCATGCAATCTATAGGTTGAGGGAACATGAAGAGGAGGAGGTAATTAGATAGTTTTCTTCTGAGATAAACCCTCTCACAACCTCTCACATGGGTTTCATAATTAAATATTTGTGTTGTATAGGTAAATCCCCTCTACGGATAGAGGCGATCCCTACTAGCCCAACAGGGGTCTAGCAACAATCGAACAATGCTACACCGCAGGTTCCTAGTTGTAATTAACAAGTGGGTGAGAATAACCTACTTGGATTTCAACGCTTGTTTGTCGAAGAGATATTCCTCTCGCTCCTTCGCTCCAGCCGATCACAATTCCCCTCTATCCTCGCGG
>APFE031056968.1:74849-115264 GCA_000404065.3 Pinus taeda | reverse complement strand
GCGGAAAAGACGTGTCCTTCCGCGCTGGCAGCGCAACAACAACATTGGCCTCCGCCTGTCAGCGCGGTTATTTGACAAACAGGCGCGATGATTCATTTAACTTGGGCAAAGAGGGTTTTTTAGCCATTTTTGAGGAGCATGAGTATGGGTGAATGTGGTTTATAGCACAGTAGGGAGACTGACATGATGGCAGTGACATTTTACTGTGTAACAATTTGTGTTAGTTGTAAGGGAAAAAACATAAAATTAAAATCCTCTTGGTTTGGGTTTCCTAGAAATTATAAGGGAAAAGTACCTAAAGGCTTGTGTCGAAGCTAAAACCATAAACCCAACACATAGAATTTCATAGAAATCACAGTAACTGTAGCTATAAGAAAATACTATAATTTTTCTTAATTATAAATAATAAAGCTCAAAATTTGGTTACAAAAGTTAGGCATAGTAGTTTTCATGTACAAAAAACAAGCTTCGACTGCATAAGATCCCTCCTTCTCATGGTGTCTTGGTTTTAAATTTGCATGTTCAACTGCAAAGTATCAAGTCTAGAATGAACTTGAAAAAAATTTTGATATTCACAATACTATAACAACATGATTACATCTTTCGTTAGCGTCTCCATCATCGCTTTGTTGCATTTGTTACTTATTTCAATGGCATTTCCTATCATTCGGTAACAATATTTTGGCTAAAAGTAAAATCTCGCCCACACAAAAGTATGGTGAGAAAAATTATTGAAAAAAAAGTATAGTAAGAAAACAAGAAAACATTTTCCCTTGTGTTGTTTATGGCTTTGAAAAGCGTTTTCCTCGATCTTCATAATGAGCAGTTGGCATGATTAGAGATCGCACTCAAGAATGGGCTTCAGGAAATTGAACACATCTAAATGGATGTGTGGCAATAAAGTAGCTTTAATTGTGTTATGTGGCAGAGAGTTGTTGGTGGGATCTGTGTTTGTGAATGTATGGTGAATAACAACATATGTATTGTTACTTTAAAATCTCAATGAAATCAATTAAATACTATGCAATGATGTTCCAACACAAGTTGGAGAGGGTTCATGAGCCAATACAGCGGTCACTCCCTCATTTTCTCATTCATCAAAGGTTGTGTGTACCGACTTTGTGCGACCCACTAGATAATAATCTTTCAACTTGTGTCTCCCCACTATGTTTTTACCATGTGTCACCCCACTATGCTTTTACCATGCATGTCGAGATTAATCCACGTCCAGAAATGATCAAGAACTAGCTCAGTGACCCAAATTTATGAAGGAAAAAAATGAAATATAGATAAAAACAAAAACACAGAGATACAATGAAAACAAAACTTCAATTTATTAATGACAAAGTACTGAGAATTGTTTACATGAAGAATGGAAATAAACTAGCTTAAGCGATGGTAGCTTATCTCTAAGAAGAGATGTGGCAACTACATGCCTTCTAAACTGTGTTACAATGAGTTTCAAAGGCCTATTTATTATTGAAAATAATGGAAAACCCTAAACATCCAAAAAACTAACCCTAGGAGATGAAGCGCCAAAAGTATGTGGGCCCTCTTCGGGTAAATTGGTACATCAACTTCCTGGGGTTGTATCTTTGGCATATGATCTTCGTTTGACGTGTATGATACCTCATTAGAAAGATCTATCCGAGGAATACAACTTTCAACTGCAAACACATATAGTAAGCCTTTATTTTTCCCATTTTCCAAAAAAAAATGTCGTTTAGGGCCTCAAAATGACTCTGGAAGTTTAGGACCTGAAAAACTAACAAAAATAGAAAATTATGCTACAATTAAGGAAACTAAAAGAAATAATCGTGGGGTCCAAGTGGAATAGACAGGTGGCCACCAATATCCACATGGACTAGTCCTCCCCACTTAGGAAGCAATGGTCCCCATTGCGTTGAGTGCCTCCATGATAGGGGGGAACTTCTAGCAAACTTGGTCCTAGTGAGCCACTTGCCTTGGTGCAGGATTTGGCCAAATTTGACAACCCAATACAATTTGATCTTCTACTGCCGAGTGTCCTTGATCTACGTGTCCATGATCTGATCAGTTGTGGCTTGTTCCATGCAGTCTGGATTTATCTTTGTTGGTGTGAGTTGTTCTGCAATGTATGATGTGTCCAATAATGGTGGAAAGTATGGTCGAAGGTGGTCCACATTGAACACTAGTTGAAGGCCAAGGAATGGGGGAATTCTAATCTCAAAATAATTGTATCCCATAGCCTTGTTGATGGTGTAGGGACCATATCAGAATGTTATGAGCTTCTGATGGGCTCTGTTAAGGCATTCTTTCTACAAATGCAATGAAACTTTGTCGCCCACCTGAAACTTGTGTGGGACCCAATGTTGATCTTGTCGATGCTTGTACTTGGCATTAGACTTATCCAAGATGTCGTGCACCTGCTGGTGGATGTGTTGGATGCGTTCAATAAACTGGGTTGCTTTATTAACCTTAGACTGTACCTGTGTGGATTATGTCTGTGTAGTGACATGAGGAATGACAACATCATTTAGACACAATCATTAAAAACCCAGACCCACTTGAAAAGGATTGCGGCCAATTGAGCTATGAAGAGCTCGGTTATAGTTGTGTTGCACATAAGGAAGGCTCTCATCCTAGGTTCATGGATGCTTGGAGTTGTACATGCGTAGGATGTGCACTATCATCCTGTTGACAACCTTAGCCTGGTCATCAGTTTGGGTATGGAATGCTTTCGACTTGGTGAGCTTAGTGTCCAATAATGTCTAGAGGCTCAACCAGAATGTACTCAAGAACCTGTTATCCTAATATGATATAATGGTCTGTGGGATTCCAAAATTTACCCATACTCGTTCAAAGAAGAGTTTGGCATTATCCTCTATTGTGATGCTCTTCTTGCAAGCCAACAGTATGGCCATCTTAGAAATTCTATCCACAACCACAAATACACAATCATTACCATGCTTGAATGAAGGGATGCCCAATAGATAGTCCATGGAAATGGATTCCCAGGGCTGGCTAGGAGTAGGCAAAGGAGTGTACATGCTTTGCTTCTTGATGTTTGGTTTGGAAATGGCACATGCAGTGCAAAATCTGATATATTTTCCATCGTCTTGTCATATTTTTGGCCAATAAAAATAATTTTGTAGTACGACCACAAGTTTCTCCACACCAAAATGCCCTATGACCTAACTGTAGTGCGCCTCTCAAATTAATTTAGCATGCTCTCTTGAAGGAACATGTTGTAACTCTTAGAGGAAGTTCATGGTTATGGGGGAAATGGTGCCCAAGACATCTTGAAATTGATGGAATGTTTTTTAAAATTAGTCGTTGGAGTGACAGGCCATGAGGGCTTGCAGCCAAAACTTCTAATTCTAAAACCCTAGCCTTCCATAACAAAATGGCCAAAGAAACTTTGAGACTTGAAGATTCTTGTACTAAAGGAGTGGTTTGAAGAAAATAAAGATGGAAAAATTTATACATAGGCAATTAAGAATCTGAGCATAAAATTGTAGACAAAATCCTGAAAGACGAAGAAGATTTGAATGAATTTACAACATGGTGGAGTGCCTTTTAAAACCTCTTTAAACAAGTTTTGCATATTCTCTCTGCTAAAGAAACAAAATTAATAAAGATGATGAATAAAAGAATCCAACAACTTCATTACGCTCCTGCTAATAGAAGCAAAACATTAAATGAAAGAATGAAAACACAAAGGGGAAAATATGATTGCAACTCCCAAAGTTAGAATCAAATTGCAATGTATTATTCAGACTTCAGAGAGATTTTCTATTTACAATGCCAGTCATGGAGAGTTGAAGTCTGCACCTTTGAACCCTTACCCCTGAATTTATTCCATATTTTAGTCCCCCTCCTAAACCTAACTGGTTAACTATCCCAAAATTAGTTTCAAACTAATTCTTAAACTAGTTATAAACTGTGACTTCCTTTTTAAAAGGCTTAGAAATGATTAAATTACAAAGGTAATTTTTAATATATATATATATATATATATATATATATATATATATATATATATATATACACATATATATATATATTATTAATTAAAAAACTTTTGAAAACAAAACCCTAGACCCTTTGAGATTTTGCTATACCACTTCATAAATAATGCACTGTCAAATCAAAGGCATGAATATTCTAGGTCGTCGATTTGTTTCACACTTGCAAGATCTCCTAGAGGTCGTATACCTTTGTAGATATCATTGATAACAAGTAATAAATTCCATTTTTGACTCTGCATTGAAGCTCTCTTCTACATTTTAGACTTACGATCTCAATATTGGCATTTGTTGCATCTTTGTTTTCGGTTGAGCGCTACTCGACTCCATGAGACTTGGAATTTCTTTCTCAAAGCAGGACCATCCAGTGACAAAGTCAAGGATGTGCTAACTTGGAATAAGGCTTTAATTATGACATGATATGATTTATGAAACATAACATCAACAATCAATGATGAACCTGCACCAACACCCCAAATCCTACTCATGCTCAAAACCTTGATTTGTAGTTGCAAAAACTTAATTATCGAATAACAATTATTTCTTTGTAGAATAAGGGTTATGAACCACTAACAGTAGTGTCTGTCAGTGTTTGTTAAATGGCATGAAAGGTTTCATTTTCAGAATTGGCAAACACATTGAAAATAGTTGCCCCTGTATGTATTGCTTTGAAAATTCGATAAGGTAGAGTGCTCTTTGAATAGCCTTTCTTTCAATGTTGGCAAACACATTAAAAATAATTGCCCCTGTATGTATTGGTTTGAAAATTTGATAAGGTAGAATGCTCTTTGAGTAGCCTTTATTTCATAATATCAACCCTTGGAATGTATAGGAGAAATGAATTGATCAATCATGTTTACTACAATGCTTGATCTGCTTCTAAATCAATTCTTGAAACTTATTGATGTTACTTTCCTTTTAAGAAAAAATTCCACAATAATTTTCTCACATCCATTGGCAGCTACCAACTTCTTTTTCGTAGTTATTTTTCCCAAGTGAAAAAGGAAAATCCTAGTGTTGGGTCTGAATGGTTCGATATATGCTTCAATATATCCATAATTAATTGTGGGGATAACATAAAATTTGTCTGGGTGATAGGGTCCCACCCATAAAAATGCACAACCAAATAGATTGTAAAGGAAGAGACATTGAAGATTATTCCCTTGTTGTTTTTCCAAAATTAACATAAAAATGGATGTTATTCATAGACTTGCACCTCCTCCAATTGAAAATCCATTAACGATTGGTACCACAGTTTTCTGTTATGTATGGATATGATATTGAAGCCAATACATTTTGTATATAACCTCGATAACATCTTTGTCTGCCTTGCTGTAGTAAAATACCTTCAAGTCTCCCCTAACAAAAATTCTCGCCCAGCTCCCTTAATGATTATCATATATGTTAATTTAAAAATTTTAATCACAATGTTGTATGCAATACCTTTTAGAAACAACGTCACACACTTCTCGGTGCTTTGTATGTACGCTGGCTTCGTGGTTGTGGAGAAGATGACATTAAAAATAAGTTTTTTCAACTGATGTCATCGTTGTTGGATGAACAAAGACAAACTCAACACCCTTTCGCTTTTGGAATGATGTTGAAATCGAAATCCTGCTTAAATCCTTTTGCTTGTCTACACCACATTGAGTAAACAAAAACACTATAATCTCCTAATATACCTGGGCACCCCATAAATTTTTACAACATATATTGAAAAGGCTCTTGTCCCTTGGCTTAGTAATCAACTTGAGGCGCTAGCTTTATGATTTATTGTGAACTTTGAGGCCATATGAATGGCAAGGCTCTAGGGCCTTGGGTCATTTTTTAATAAAAATAATTGCTTTGTACAATAGGTCGAGAGTAGAAAATAAAGGCCAAATTTGCCCCAAAACACTGTCCTTTGTCCAAGTTCACCTCCAAAACTTTAAAATTTTCACTATGTATATTCTAGCTAAAATAGAGACCATTGCTAAAATACCCACAAATGTAACTAGAAGCAGATGTCCAATCATCCAACCAATATTTGGTTCCTTCACTGTAGCCGGTTTATTTCCTAAGTTTTAACACTTTCCCACTCATAGGTTTTTCTACTCAATCCCAATAAATAAGATCCAAATCCTCCTGATTCCTTATATGAGCGATAAATATTGATTTGACGAAATTTAAAATAATACGACACTTATCTTTTGGATTGTGCAACCACGACCAATAGTATTTTATCCCACATTTATGAAATGGTCTTTTATCTTTTGGATTGTGCAACCATGACCAATGGTCTTTTATCCCACAAGAGTTGAGAACAATAGTTAGTGCTACAACTGGGGGACAACAAAGGCAATCTGCAACAAGATTGTTTTTTCCCTTCTTGTGATTAATGTTCATGTGGAATTGTTGCATATATGTAGACCACTTTTGATGGTGATCATTATGCAACTTCTCTTGTGTTTGTATGAGATGAAGAGGTCGGTGATCTGTGTGGATGACCGTTTCCTTCCCCATAATGTAATTTTTCCATTACCAGAAAGCATGCATGATATAATACATTTCTTTATCATAGGTGGGGTACTTTTGAATTGTATCAGAAAGTGTCTCAATGTGATATGCCACTGGATGCCCTTGCTGGGTGAGAACTACACCAATAGCATAGTCCAATGTGTCTATCTCAATTTCAAATTGTTGTTAGGGTATTGAAATGTGAGTACATGCACAGAGAATAGGCGGTGCTTTAGCTCAATGAATGCCTTTTGTTGGGACTTAGACCAGGAAAACTTTGCTTTTTCTCTGCCCTTGGTAACCTAACTCAAAGTCTAAGTGATATGGAAGAATCCCAACATGAACCTTCGATAAAAATTGGCAAGGTCCAAAATCTATGGAGCTCTATGAGAGTGGTCTGGGCTGGCCAATCCTAAATGACTTGGATCATAGACAGATCCACATGCACTCCTTACTCATCTATGAGATAACCTAGATATTGGACTTGACCCATCCCAAAGGTGCATTTCTCCAGGTTGACACATAGTTTGTGTTGCCGCAAGGTTTGAAGGACTTGTTGAATGTGTTGAAAGTGCTCTTCCTAACTCTTGTTGAAGATAAGAATGTTATCCAGATATACAACCATGAACGAGTTGGTGAAGGGCCACAAGATGTCATTCATCAACCTTATAAAAGTAGCAGGGGAATTTGTCAACCTGAAAGGCATGACCAACCATTCAAAAAGACCCTCCATGGATTTGAAGGCGGTCTTCCATACATTTTGTGGGCTCTATTAGAACTTGGTGACAAACTTTAGATCGATCTTGTTGAAATACTTAGCCTCCTTGATCTGGACAAGAAGGTCATCAATCTGTGGGATTGGATACCTATTCCTGTTAGTGATTTCTTTTAGTTCCTAATAATAAATGCAAAGCCTCCAGTTCCCATCCTTCTTCTGTAAAGTCATAATTAGGCTCCCACAAGGTGAGGAACTAGGTCAGATGCACCCTTTTTGTAATAGCTCCTGGATTTGATGCTTGATCTCTTCATTTTCCAGAATGGGGCGGCGGTATGTCGATCCGTTGAGTAGAGGTTCTCTAAGGGTCAGATTGATTGAATGCTTAACTTGACAATGTAAGGGCACCCTTGTGGGTGAGGAGAAGTTGTCCCTTTATTCTTCCACTACCTTATCCATCCACTTATGCTACACAGAGGAATCTTTCTAGAGGCCATGTATGTGACCACGATCTTCTCCTTACTCTGAAAATGAATAAAAAAGAAAACAAATTTCTTAGTTTAGGAGATGATCTTACTACATTACTTAGCGGAGATCAAAGAGATGGCAGTAGGCGGGGCTACATATGGTATCTTGTATAACTTATTTCCCAAAGTAATAATAATAGTGTGAAGCCTAGACTCATACGTAGCATGATGCTTTCATAAGTATGGTTGGCCTAATAATACATCAAAAACTTCAAGAGGAGAAACATCACACAATACCTCATCCATGAAGGGCTTGATGTTGCAGGGAAGGCAACACTGTTGGATGACGCATAGATCTCGTCCTTGGTGAAGCCACCCGATGGTGTACGACTGGGGGTGTGGTGTGGTCGGTAGGCCCAACCACTTCATGACCTTTGCTGAAATGAGATTATTTTTGCTCCTGTTGTTGGCATTATGATACATATGTTGTACTTGATGGCAACCCACTCATCTTAGATGATAAATTATAGTGCAGCAAAGTTACTTTCTGGTTCCGGAGGTGCAAACCTAAAGTTCACACACATTCATGCAGAGAAAAGTTCATGCACTTTCATGCAGAGAAAAGTTCCTTTCATGCAGAGAAAATTTCACGCACTTTCATGCAGAGAAAAGTTCCTTTCATGCAGGAAAAAAGTTCACGCACTTTCATGCAGAGAAAATTTCACGCACTTTCATGCATAGAAAAGCACACACGCATGGGAAATATTATGGTTGGTTCATGCTATTAGTCCATCAGTTTTTGATCCTATGGTTTTTGTCCGTGGTATTTAGTCCTTGGTATTTGAACCTATGGTTTTGGGCGATGGTATCTCATCATAAGTGTTGATCCCAAGTATTGGGTCCATGGTATTGAATTGTTGTGGTTTTTGGTCCGTGGTATTGTGAAAGGCCTAAGGCTATAAAAGAGGAAGGAGATCATTTAGCAAGGCATCATCTGAATTATTGAATATATAATAAAGTGCTAGATCTGGAATACTGTGATTGGGTTATGGTGCAGATCTAGATCTGAATGAAGAAGGAACCTAAGTGCAAGGAGAAGGATAAGTTCTATTGATGGGTCAAAATCTTAAGGCTGGAATAGTGGTATCTCTATATGATTTTGATTTGTGATATGTGGCACACGCTTGATCTATAAATCTGATAATATGGGTTATCTAATATCTGAATGTTTGAAAGAATGAATTTATAGATCTGCACGCAGGTTTCTAAATAGTGAAGTAGCGTACATCTCTTGATTTATGTTCTAGCTGCTTCTGTTTATTGCTACAGTGTTCTAGGTTCAGAAGTGGGGTGTGATTACTATTATTATGATCTGGGTACAGTCGTTAGAGAAGTGTTTATTTTGATTCAGTTTTGATTGGTGAAAAGGTGATTGGTTGATGTAGAAATTCTTGATGTTTGATTGATGTTTATTTGTGGATCCAGTCTAAAATTTATGAAACATGGTCCCTGGAAGAAGAGAAAGGTTGTAGTCTTCTGCCAGGTAGCAGCCTGCGTACTAGTATCTCAACTAGTACAAGAACTAAGGGGGTTGTAGCTCCCTTCTAGGAGAAGCTGGAAAATGAGAGAGGGTTGTAGCTCTCTGCAGGTAGTAGCCTGCGCACTGGTAAAGGACTATACCAGTACAGAATCATTGTAAAAAAAAGTTTCTGATTGAAAAGATAAAGACATATTGCAGCAGGTGGTTTTCACCCACATTGGGTTTCCACCTTATATCTTGTGTTCTTGTGTGTGATTGTCTTCTACTCTATTTTTCTGTTCCGGGTTACTGTTTATATGATCCTGATGCACAAATTAATGTTTAACATCTGTAGAATATTTTAAATTATAAGTTTGTATGGTATATGCGGGTTTCCTTATCTGTAGTTGCATATATACGCATTTTTCTCTAACTGAAGTAGCGTATATGTTTTGGGTTTGAAAAAGAAAATAATTGACTAGATAATATTGATTCACCCCCCCCCCCTCTCAGTATTATTTCCAAACAATTGGTACAAAGCGGTCCTTCAGAAGAAGCTTGAATCGCTTGAAGGAAGATCTATCATCATGAGCAACTACGAGAGAGAAGCATCAATCAGGCCACCAATTTTTGGTGGGACCAACTTCGTCTATTGGGAGGTAAGAGTTACAGCCTATCTTCAATCTCTTGGTACAGAAGTCTGGGATATCATAGATACATGGTACACTTTTCCATCAGAAACTCCTACAGATCCGGCTGAGAAAAAGCAGTTTGAAACTAATGCAAAGGCTATCAATACTCTATTAGGATGTCTATCTCAATCAGAATTCGTCAAGGTTATGCAGTATAAAACCGAAAAAGAAATATGGGACAAGATCATTCTGAGCTATGAAGGAGATGAATAGGTAAAAAGAGAAAAACTTCAAACCCTCAGAATTCAATATGAAAATATCTGAATGTACAATGATGAAAGTGTGGCTAACTATTTCCTACACATAGATGAGATTGTTAATTGTATGAAAATTTTGGGTGAAGAAATAAAAGAGGTTGTTGTGGTTGAAAAGGTTCTGAGATCTTTGTCTTCTAAGTTTGAATCAAAAGTTTCTGCAATAGAAGAAAAGGAGAATCTACAGAAAATTACCATGTCGCAACTACACGAAATTCTAACCGCTTATGAAATGAGGAAAGGGGGACCATTAGACAGAAGAGAAGCCACATTCAAGGCCTCAAGAAAAGGAGATTCTTATGACTCAGGACATATGTCAGAAGAAGAGGAAGAATCAAATTTTGTCAAGAACCTTCAACGGGGTGCTGGAAGATTTAGAGGTAAGTTACCTTTCAAATGTTTTGCTTGTGGAAGAGTCAGTCACTATGCTGCCAAGTGTCCTCATAAAGGTAAGGAACCTGTTAGATGGAACAAGAAACAGAATGTAAATAAGAAAAGCTATTACACTCATGAAGAAAGTGATGGATTTTCAAATAGTGATGAAGATGAACAAGGTAATAATTATAGACTTTTAATGGCTTTTGAAGATGATGACTTCATGGATGCTATAGATGAAGAAGGTCTTTATGAAGAGATTTCTAAACTCAAAATTTGCTTAGAAGAGACAAATATGATTATTGATACTCTGCAATTCCAATTGGCTGAAAGTGAAAAACATCATGAAAATTTAGAATGTGAAATAGTGGGACTTAGAAAAGAGATTGAGAAAACTAAAGCTCTCAATCTTAGATTTGTTAAAGGATCTGAAACGTTAGATGAGATTATCAATCTACAGCGTTCTCCACTAAGCAAGACAAGTCTGGGATATAATGAAGAAGCATCTCAAGCACAGAAGCAATCCACCTCCAAAAGTTATATTGATGCAGCAAGGAGAAGTGAACAAATTGACAATCAACAGCAAAGGCACAATGCTGCTGACCAGGTAAATCAAGGACATTTTTCTTTAAGAATGAACAAAGATCACCAAGTAAATTAGGGTCAATCTGCTTCAAGGATAAACAGAAACTACAACAGACCACAGGTAAATCATTCTCAATTTGCCTCAAGAATGAATGCCAATGAAAACTACAATCCTTCGGTCCGTAGGGTTGATAATCGCAGGAATTTCTTCAATGGCCAATGTTTCTCTTGTCACAACTTTGGACACAAATCTGCTCAGTGTGTTGCTGACAAAACTATCATGACTAGAGAAACTCAAAAACAGAGGAGTATGACTGGGATCATGAAAAGGACCTACAATAACTTTTCTGCTCTTGAAAATTAAATAGAATGTTCTATTTGTAATAATTTTGGTCATGAATATTCTGAATGCAGGAACAGGTTTCGGCAGGTAACTCAGAAGGAGAAGGCCTCAAATATCAAAACATGGAGAATGAAAGAAGCACAACCAGAAAGATGTGGTATAGCCTTATATGCAGAAGGGCAGGAAAATCAATGGTGCATCGACAGTGGATGTTCAAAACATATGACAGGTGATAAAGAAAAACTTCAGTCATATAGTGCCTTGGAGAAGGAGAAGAAGGTCTCATTTGGAAATGACACCCC
Source organism: Pinus taeda (assembly GCA_000404065.3). NCBI lineage: Eukaryota > Viridiplantae > Streptophyta > Pinopsida > Pinales > Pinaceae > Pinus > Pinus taeda. Next base: position 103,509 of record APFE031056968.1, on the reverse strand, counting down.
TGCACTCATAAAAGGTAAAGGTTCTATTCTCTTAAAAGAAAAGGTCAAAGCAGGAAATGTTATGTATGTTGATGGCTTAAAGCATAATCTATTGAGTTTCAGTCAGATGTGTGATCAAGGAACAGAGGTAATATTTCGATCAAATGGATGTAGTGTTCGTGATCTTGATATAGGAGAAACAGTGATCAAAGGCATAAGAACTCCAAATAGTTTATACATATTCAAATAAGGAAAACAACAATGCTATTTGAGCAAGAATGTGAACACTGGCTATGGCACCAGTGGTTGGGGCATGTAAGATTCTCACAGATAAGGAAAGCATGCAAATACTAGGCAGTTCGTGGTCTTCCAAACATCAAAATTCCAGATAATACAATATGAAAATCATGTCAGTTTGGTAAGCAAACCAGAACTAACTTCCTTGAGAAGGAAGGATCAACTAGCAGGCCACTTGAGCTTGTCCATACTGATGTATGTGGTCCATCTAGGAAAAGGTTGCCTTGGGGAGAAGAATACTTTATATTATTCATTGATGACTATTCAAGGATGGTTTGGATAGGATTGATGAAGCACAAAGATGAAGCCTTCGAAAAATTCAAATCCTTCAATGCTTTGGTTGAAAATGAATCAGATCACAAAATTAAATGCCTCAGGTCTAATAGAGGTGGGGAGTTTACCTCGAATGAATTTTTTGATTTTTGCAAAGAACATGGAATAAGAAGAGAATTCTCTATAGCCAGGACTCCTCAGCAAAATGGAGTAGTTGAAAGGATGAATAGAACGGTTCAAAAAATGGCTTGTGTTATGCTTGATGATTCTGGAACTCCCGCAACCTTTTGGGGTGAAGCTGCATTTACTACAGTTGTTATTCTCAACAAAACAAATGTCCGGGTGAACAACACTCGAACCCCTCATGAGCTCTGGTATGGTGAGACTCCTTCGGTAGAATATTTCAAAATTTTTGGGAGTAAATGCTACATCAAAAATACTGATGAAAATCTTGGCAAGTTTGAGGCCAGAGCAGATGAAGGCATTCTTCTCGGTTACTCTCCCCACAGCAAAGCATACAAGTGTTACAATAAAAGGCTTGGAAAAATTGTTGAAAGTATTGATGTAGTGGTTGATGAAGATGAAAACACTCCTAGGCAAGTAAGATCTGAAGATTTCGAAGATGAAGAGGACTATCCGTCTACATCAAATCAGATTCATGATGAAGAAGAAGAGACCAATGAGGCACCAGAAGAACAGATAAGGATAGAAGAAAAGACTCCATCCAGGTACGTTCAGAAGAATCATCCAGAATCTTAGATTTTGGGGAAGAAAGAGGCTGGTATACAATCAAGAAGAGCAATAGTAGAAGCTTCAAGCTATTTGGCATTACTTTCCTCCATTGAACCATAAAATGTAAGAGAGGCATGCAAATATGAATGCTGGGTCAAGGCAATGGATGAAGAACTTGAGCAGATCGAAAAGAATAACACTTGGGAGTTGGTTCCTAAACCAAAAGATAGGAATGTCATAGGGACAAATTGGATCTTCAAAAACAAGTTGAATGAAAATGGGGAAGTGATTAGAAACAAGGCCAGACTTCTTTGTAAAGGGTATGCTCAACAAGAACGAATAGACTTTGAAGAAACTTTTGCTCCCGTTGCTAGACTTGAGGCCATCAGAATGTTCCTTGCTCTCTCTAGCTTTCAGAAGTTCAAAGTATTTCAAATGGATGTGAAATCAACCTTTCTGAATGGAGACTTAAGAAGTGTACATTGAGCAGCTAGATGGATTCATCCTTGGTAATGATCCAAATCTTGTATTCAGACTAAAGAAGGCTCTCTATGGTCTCAAACAGGCTCCAAGGGCTTGCTACTATCGTCTGGACAGATACCTTCATTAACAAGGTTTTTCAAAAGGATCAGCAAATATCAATCTTTATATAAAAATTGAAAATAACAAATTGCTAATACTTGTTGTGTATGTAGATGATATCATCTTTGGCAGCAATGAAGAAGCTATGAGTCAAAACTTTGCCTTGGTGATGCAAAAGGAATTCGAAATGTCTTTGCTTGGAGAACTGACATATTTTCTTGGTTTACAAATACAAAAAAACAAAGGTGGTATCTTTTTATCTCAAACCAAGTACCTCAAGCAGATCTTGAAGAAGTATGGCATGGAAGATTCGAAGCCAGTATGTACTCCTATGGTCACTGGATGCAGCCTCAGTGCAAATGATGAATCAGTAGTAGTGCATCAACCAACCTATAGATACATGGTTGGTAGTCTGCTCTACTTAACAGGTACCCGACCAGACATCATGCATGCAGTAGGAATGGTTGGAATATTTCAGGCAAATCCTAAGCAAACTCATCTTCAGGCAGTAAAGAGAATTTTCAAGTATCTTCAAGGAACTCAAAACTATGGCCTATGGTATCCTAGAGATAAAGATCTCACTCTTCATGCTTATACAGATGTAGATTGGGCTGGAAGCGTGGATGACAGAAAAAGCACTAGTGGCAGTGCATTCTTTATGGGTTCCAGATTAGTATCTTGGTTTAGCAAGAAACAAAGTTCTATTGAATTATCTACAACTGAAGCAGAATATGTGGCTATTGCATCTTGTTGCACCCAACTCCTTTGGATGATGCAAACCTTGCAGGATTATCAAATCACTTGTACTCCACCTATCTCCATCTTATGTGATAATACAAGTGCAATCAGCATTTCAAAGAACCCAGTCATGCATTCAAAGACCAAGCACATACCAATCAAGTATCATTTTCTCCAGGAACAAGTGCTAGAACAAAAGGTCAAATTGGAGTATGTTCCCTCCAAGGAACAAGTTTCTGATATACTCAACAAACCATTGCCCAGGGAGACATTTGAATACCTCAGACAGAAGTTGGGGGTTGTTGATGCATCATCCTGCTATTGAATCTTGTCTGTTGTACACAAGTGGATACACGTACATTTTCCGGTCTATGTGGGTTGAATGGGTCTATCAGAGATCATCTGGCACAGGTTCAGGGGGAGCATATATTCTTCTAATGATGCATTGTTGGCATTATCTTAGAAGTCCTTGGTTTGAATTCTCAAGAGTTTTTTGGTGGAGTAGATCAATGTGTGTTGGTCTGAAGGATGATTCTGTTGATGATAGTTGTTCTTGTCCCTATGTCATGTAATTTTTTCATATCAAGGTCATGTAACGACATATTTTGGTTTCCCCACTATGCCTGGGATGAATGATTTTTGTTTATCTTGTGTATTCCCACTTGGATGGGAGATGGATGTATGTATGAGTCTTGATGATAGGAAGGTTACTTATGATGTATGGAGTCATGTTCTTTTCTTGTAGAACATCTTTTTGCAGACATCATTTCAGCACAGAGCATATACAAAGGGGAAGCTTGTTCAGAGTTTTCAGCAGGTACTCAGGGGGAGTATGGTAGTCTGCCCCTTTGCCCTTGATGTCAAAGGGGGAGAGTGATTAGTTGTTGTTTCCATCAAGTCCAAAGGGGCATATTGTTGGAATTATGATACATATGTTGTAATTGATGGAAACCCACTCATCTCAGATGATAAATTATAGTGCAGCAAAGTTATTTTATGGTTCTGCAGGTGCACAGATCAAAAGGTGCGAACCTAAAGTTCACGCACTTTCATGCAGAGAAAAGTTCCTTTCATGCAGAGAAACATTCACGCACTTTCGTGCAAAGAAAAGTTCACGCACTTTCATGCAGAGAAAAGTTCACGCACTTTCATGCAGAGAAAAGCGCATGCACATGGGAAATCTTATGGTTGGTTCATGGTATTAGTCCGACACTTTTTGATCCTATGGTTTTGGTCCGTGGTATTTAGTCCTTGGTATTTGAACCTATGGTTTTGGGCCATGGTATCTCGTCATAAGTGTTGATCCCAAGTATTGGGTCCATGGTATTGAATTGTTATGGTTTTTGGTCCGTGGTATTGTGAAAGGCCTAAGGCTATAAAATAGGAAGGAGATCATTTGGCAAGGCATCTTCTGAATTATTGAATATCTGATAAAGTGCTAGATCTAGAATACTGTGATTGGGCTATGGCGCAGATCTGGATCTGAATGAAGAAGGAACCTGAGCGCAAAGAGAAGGATAAGTTCTATTGATGGGTCAAAATCTTAAGGCTAGAATATTGGTAGCTCTATATGATTTTGATCTATGATATGTGTCGCACAATTGATCTATAAATCTAATAATCTGAGTTAACTAATACCTGAATGTTTGAAAGAATGAATTTATAGATCTGTACGCAGGTTCAGTGAAGCGAAGGCGCGTATACACATTGTTCTTGTAAGGGAAAGTCACGTATACGCAGGTCGGTATTGACACAGAAGCATATGCACACAGGTTTCTGAATAGTGAAGTAGTGTACATCTCTTGATTTATGTTCTATCTACTTCTGTTTATTGCTACAATGTTCTGGGTTCAGAAGTGGGGTGTGATTACTATTATTATGATCTGGGTATAGTCGTCAGAGAAGTGTTTATTTTGATTCAGTTTTGATTGCTGAAAAGGTGATTGGTTGATGCAGAAATTCTTGATGTTTGATTGATGTTATTTGTGGATCCAGTCTGAAAATTTATGAAACGTGGTCCCTGGAAGGAATAGAAGGTTGTAGTCTTCTGCAGGTAGCATCCTACGTACTAGTATCTCAACTAGTACAAGAACTAAGGGGGTTGTAGCTCCCTTCCAAGAGAAGCTGGAAAACGAGAGAGGGTTGTAGCTCTCTACAGGTAGCAGCCTGCGTATTGGTAAAGGACTGCACCAGTACATAATCATTGTAAAAAGAAGTTTCTAATTGAAAAGATAGAGACATATTGCAGTAGGTGGTTTTCACCCACATTGGTTTCCACCTTATATCTTGTGTTCTTGTGTGTGATTGTCTTCTGCTCTATTTTTCTATTCTTGGTTACTGTTTATATGATATTGATGCATAGATTAATGTACAACATCTGTAGAATATTTTAAATTATAAGTCTGTATGGTATACGCGGGTTTCCTTATCTGTAGTTGCATATATACGCGGTTTTCTCTAACTGAAGTAGCGTATATGTTCTGGATTGGAAAAAGAAAATAATTGACCAGATAATACTGATTCACCCCCCCTCTCAGTATTATTTCCAACACTTTTGCCTTGCGGAATCCAGTCGTCAATCGGTGGATCCACTCTACTACTGGTAGATCTATCGTGACGAACAATTTCGAGATGTTTCTACATGCATTGTCTATTGCCTTTTCCAATCCTTGAGTCTGCGCAACTAGTTCATCACTATGTCAGCTGAGCTGTTCCATATTGATCTTTTGTTTGCTCAATACCTATAGTGCATGGCCTTCTCTGGTGCGGAGCTCGGCTGTGACCCCATCCTGCAACTGATACAGGGTTTCTTGTGGAAGGGCAACCAAATTTAAGCTTAGTCCCTTAATCTTGCCCACCATAGCTTGGTCAAATTTGTACACTGTGATTAATGCGTCCTCGGGGAATACAAAGTTGTTGGTCATTCAGGTGCACAAAGTCTGTTCCACCTCTGATGTACTTGTGGTGACATATGGGGCCATTGTTCCTGTCCATGGGTGCACTTGTAGTTCCTATACCTACACTCTTAGTGGCCCCAACACAGTGTTTTGCTCCATCATCACCTCTTGGAGCACGTCCTTAGTGACATTGTGAACCGTTTTGCCGATGTAAAAAATATCACCTTTTGTAAACATGATTGGGTCGATGGATGTGTTCGAAGCCTTATCCTTATTTATGGGAATCGGTCTCTCAGGGACATGCAGCCGTTTCAACTGTCACGAGGTGGTTTCTAGGTCTGCGCGCTCATCGGTCAGGTCTTTGTCCTTAGCCCCCTGCCCCGTGGACATGTGTCCCTCCTCAGCCTCTTTTGTTGGTGTTGTTGTTGTTTCTGCTATCTGGTCCACTGCTACTTCATCGGTCGGCTTTTGCTATGCGGCTACCTCTGCTACTGGTTTTTCCTGATGCCTCTTTTTGGCTAGCTGTGCGATGCACAGCTTGGTGTCCTTCTTCCTCTATTGAGATGCGGCCCTTTCCATTCCTGCTAAGTCCGATGTGCACCACTCTGGGAGCCATGTTTCCAATTTTGTGAAGAGGGCATCATCTGTAGCAATGAATGGGAGCTTTTTCCATTCCTTTGGTTGATCCTTCCATGCCTGGACATATATGTTGTGCATGTCAACTTTAAACTTTGCAGAGCTATGCAGAGTGGCATATATTGTGGGAGACAACCGTGGTCTTCTATTGATCCACATCTGAATTCTCACCTCCATCAGCACCCAAAAAACCTTGATTGCATGAATCTACTTCACATCCTTAGTGGCCCAAAGCGAAGTGTACTTCGTGTCCTTAGGTAGGTCCTTGTCGATAGGCATGAACTGACTATCTTGGGGTAGGTCGCCAGCTACCAACAAGATGGATAAGAGAAACCACACATAGTGGAAGGTCTTACCCTTCTCTTGGGCCTCCTTGCAGTTCGTCAAAAATTCCTCATAGAAGAACTCAGCTCAGTTGAACTCGACCCCCTCCATGCACTGTTCTGTTAGCGCAACCACAGGCGCTGATAGTTCATCAATGCGACACTTTTACATTAAATTGTCGGCCAGGAGCTGGGTGGCTATGTGCACACCTTTTTCCTTGATACTTACAATTGCATAGCCGTGCTTCTTATTTTCCAACTTGTATTTAGTTTTCATGCCTTTTTAGAAATCCAAATCACTGCTTTTACCAGCTATCTCTGTGGGGTCCCTTCCCTTATAAGGAAGCTAAGAAATCCTATGAATAAGCTCCACTGTGATGGGAACAGGCTCCTCCAGCCATAGATACCCATCATGCACCAAGCACAAATTAAAGCTGATTAATGACAAAAATGGTGATGGGCGCACAGTGAAAGTGGGGTATCCATCATAGATGAAGTAACCTAGCTTTCTCCACACCGCGCAACCATTTTCGTGGCTCTAACTTGATTACTGGCCCCTCTAACTTCTGTTTCATCAAGATTTTTGTCGCTAGGTGTGGGAACTTCTCACTATCCGTGGGGTAACAATCTTCAAATTTCAGGGTAGGCACCCAGCCTAGGGGAAGACCTTCAAAAGTAATTTCGTTGAGGAGGAGTGGCGTTTGGAGCACACTCTTCGTGGCCTCCAGGTCTTTGGCCGCCCTAACTTTCCCTTTCCATGGAGGGACGTATGTGGGTAACTTCACTGTGGAAGGCATTGGTGTGATATCCTCCTCCACATCGTCTTACACCTCTATTTGATCAATTAGGGCTTGTAAGTCCTCCACCTGTTCATATGATTCAACGGTGACAGCTTTGCCTTTCTCTTCCCTTGATATCTTGCCAAATCGCGGGTTTCTTGGGGACACCCAGATTGGTCCTATAGTCTGTTTATATTTCTTCAGCCGTGGCATCTATGATGATTGTGGAACTTCTGGCACAACCACTGCATCTCTGGGCTCCTCAACAGTATCTTTGACAAATTTCACACCTAGCTTGGTAGCAGTCATCGTGTTCGCACACGATATGTTCAGTCGCGTAGTCAAAGATGGTAAGGTTGTTCGACACTCAATACTCTGCAATTGCTCAAATATCAAACAACCAAGTGTTGTCTCGTGGTTAGTTCTTAGAGTTTAATAGCATCTTTTAAATTTGAATTCGACTGTTCCCCCCACTTTTGAGTCATTAATGCATTCTTGGTGGCAGATATTCCAAATCTAGCTCTTAATTCATGTCTTAATTACCTGTCATCCAATCCCTTTTGCCTTAAATTGGACATCTTGTCATGAACAATGATGTCAACGGTTACTTCCCAGCCTACCCATGCAGTAGCGCAGCCCCCTATACATGGACACGAACCTTGTACCATGCTAGTTCTACACGCACCTCCCTCACTGTGCAATTCCCAAAAAGACTCATTTAGAGTCCCACTCTCTCTTTCAACTGTCTGTAGCACTAAGACTATGCTTCGTATGGTTAGTCAGGTGGTTTCCCCACCTGTGCAAGACTGCAACTCACCTTCCAGCATAGCACGTGGACACTTCTCACTTGCCCTCGCGATAGCTAGTGCCACATGCTTTATCTTATGTGGTGTGCTTCCCTTGTTATTGCGTTTGGTAAGGTTTGGTCTTAGCCATGGTAACATAATCATAAATTCTTGGTGACACTCTTCCAATGCAGTGGTATGACCACCCGTATCTTGCCTTGTCATATTTGGTTTATCAACGAGACATGCTTGCGTGACCTTGTTTTCCAGTCTTTTGATCTCAGCATCCATTAACATGCTTTTCTTCCTTAATCGTGCCTGATCTTCTTCGAGTTTGCAAAGTCTAAGGTTCCCTTGTTGAATGGCTTCCTAAATCCTTATATGGTCATGCTCGCATAGCTGTATTATTCCTTCATCCTGGTCTTCGCGCGCTGCCATAACTACGGGAGCTAGTGCATGTGGATTCTTCTTGGTATTCCCTTCAAAAATCTCAAGTTCTACTCTGGTTCGCACCTTTGGAATCATCTCCATGCTCAGGTTTTTGCACATGGTCCTATAAGCTCATCAAACCACTAGCATGCGCAGGTCCCAATCAATTCATCTCGTCTAGTAAACCTTGTTTAGTACTCTGTGCACCCTATCGAATGATTTGTCATGGAAAATTGGTAACACGCGTTGCCCTTCCTGTTGTTGTGGTTTGTTTCGATTCTCTAAGTTGTGCGTTGGTGTGGATTGTACAACATATTCTTGTACCCATTGGGAAAGGTGGGCGCATAAGTCATTTCACGCCATCTGATTGGCTTTCATTCGAAGTTGACGTTTTCCAAAACGTAGGCGCATCATCCTTCTACATCCGCGCCAGTATTCAAAAGTTCCTTGATATGTACCCCACCATTGTGTAGGTGTTATGCGCAGTGCCCACTTCAGCGCATCGAACCACTACTGCTCTAGTACTGCATTTTCGAACTTTCTTAAAAATTCATTCACCATTGACAATCCATCATATGTCGGTAGCTCCCTTGCCTCTATTTTTATGCAATATAATGACCTGATGATCATGTTGCAGTTTAGAGTTGTTACTTCGTGCAGCCGATTCTGCCATCGCTCTATCTCTTCATCTGAGTCCGAGGTGCAGGAGCTTTCGCACTCCCATGAAATCCTTCCATCTGTTGCAGTTCAAAGTTGTTACTTCATGCAGCCGATTCTGCCATCGCTCTATCTCTTCATCTGAGTCCGAGGTGCAGGAGCTTTCGTGCTCCCATGAAATCCTTCCATCTGCAGTCGGATTCACCCAATCCTCTCCTTATACAATTATGTTATAGATACATTTGAGATCGTGATCACTATCGTCGTCGCGCACCGGTTCAGTGTATTGCATTCCCTCGGTTGGGTCAAGTGGTACTACTACGCGTAGTGACTTTTTTTGAAGATCATTTTGTGCCTTTTCAAATTTATGACTCTGTTCATATTAGTCACCTAGTCTATTCCTAGTAGCATGGGATAGGGATTGTTGTCATCGACAATCTCTATCACTTCAAATTCTGCCTGCATGCTTATGCCTTCAATATCAATTGTCACCCCTTGCAATCTTCCCATGGGCAAAATCTTTTTTTGGATCACCATTCGTAACTGAATAGGGGACCATTGCAATGCGAGTCTTCCCATGCATTCCCATGTTTTCTGTGGTAGTACATTCGGGTTTGAACCTAGTGTTATCACCAAAATAAGACCCTGATAGGTTGTTGATTAGACTATCTCAGTGTAACTATTCAAACCAATATTTTAGCTAAGGCTTAGCCTCCTCAGCCTGAGAGGGCTCTCTCAAAGGGTTAATGATTTTGATTAAAGATGTGGATAGATGGCTAACTCTATGGTTTATGATTGTATATGTTTATAGGTTGAAAGATGAAGGCTAGCTACCATTGGGCTATGGAGTCAAAGTATGTTTTAGTACCACAGCAAGATCAGCTTAACATGAAGTCAGGGCATAGAGAGTTTTTATGCATCAGCAAAACAAAGATACAATGCAAGGAAACACAGTTTATGAATACATGAAGGAAGTTAGAGCATCATTGATGAGTTATAAGTAACATGTATTCATACCACTGAAATTAAGTGAAAGAGGAAAGCCATGAGAAAATATGACATTAAAAACTCTCTTTGAATCCTGATTAGTGAAGCCAAAACATTCTACTTAGCATGGAAGTCAAGGCATTATAGAGTTCAAGTGCAGAAATGAAAGTATAAAATAGTGAAACATAGTTAGTTTATCTATGAAGGAAGTCAAAGCATCATTGAAGAGTTCTGAGTATCATAAGTAAACACCACTGCAATGTAAGTATTGGAAGATGCCATCAAAACAAGAACATACAAGAACTCTTCATGAATCTTGATTTGTCTAAGTAGAAATTTGCATTAGGTTAAAAATATACACAGTCTACACATAGAGCAGCAGCTGAGCCAAAAAGTCTCCAAACATTTGCTAATTCGACCTCTTGCTCTATATATAGCATTTAAAATTAGCATTCCATCATCCCTCATCAAGAGAATTCGAATATTCCATCAGTGACACCTATTCTAACCATAAAACATACCTTTAAATGCATTTGACAGCTAACTAGCAGTCCTAGAGACCTAATACAACTAGGAGTGTAACTCCTTAATATGATTACAACAACCTTACCTAAACATTTAAATGCATTCTTTGATAGCTGAAACCTCATGAAGTCGAATTTGATGAAGCCTCCCATGTGGTCACCCAACTGCTGATGACAAACCCTAGAAATTAGGGAACATGTTTCCCTGTTTTTAGGTTTAGATCCTTGAAAATTGGCACTTGGGACAGAGCCTTTATCTCCTCATACATGACACATTTTACAAAACTGAAGGAGGTTTTTGTATTACATGTTGTATAAAACCAAAACCTCTCCTGTTTTTTTAAAACATTCCTCCAGCTGTCCAGAATCTGTCCTTGAAAAACACGTGTCAAACAGGAAAAATCCATTTTCTGAAATTAGGGTCTCAATGAAATATTAGTATCTCCCAACTAAAAACACTTATGACTAAAGTGAGAAAGGTTATTGTATATGGAGATTTTATGAAGAGAAAACTCCCTCAGAATTCCATAATACGTTTTCCTATAACCATAAAATGATCTTGAAACTACTGCTAAAACCAGAAGACCAAGCTTGACTTTCAGCAGTTTCATAGCACAAGTTTAACCATAAATTCCTCCCACCTCAGAATGAATTTGAAGAAACGGAAAGAGGTTTTTGTATTTTGGCAGGTTAGGAAGAAAATTATCTTTCAGTTTTCAAAATTGAGTTCTCAGCTGCTCGGGATCCCTTCTGGAAGTTGACTAGTAAATGCAGAAAGCAAAGTTTTTTATGTTGAAACAAGCTTTTTCAGGGATTTCGTAGCGCACTATGAAAATTCCTAGTTCAGTGATTTCGTAGCTAGTTTCAAAATTTCTCCAAATGGATAAACACATGAATTTCAAAACATGATATGGGACCAGTGATAGGCAAGAATAGAGTATTGAACCTATTTTACCATACCAACAAGACTCTCTTTTAGATCTTAGACTCTAAAACAACCATGGAAAGACTAGACCAAGACTAACATCAATACTTTGCAATCAAACTGATGTCAAAACACATGGTGAGGATTTTAGGACATGGAATGAGGCTGAAATCCTTTTCTTGGAAAAGAGAATGACACTTATTTATATGAGTTGACTCAAAACCTATAAGACTATGACTAGAAACAAGGCAACTTTCCAAAGCTTAGAGACAGATTTTAGGGTGATAATACCTAGATCCAAGATTACCTGATCCATTTTGTACTCACCTATTTGCGTAATCAACCTCATTTTCCTTCCTGTGTGCACTGCATGCTTTCCCAGTTTTCGGACTACATGCAGTTCTCTTGACCCCATGCACCTAGTGATCAGTTCCTGTAGCCCTTTGATTGCCTTGTTGTCACGTAGTAGTTTCATGCATGTCTCTAGAAAGGTAGTGAGCATGGAATGATCCATCCTTGGTTCTAGTTGATCCTTACTACTTGAAGTGGAGGCCTTCGTAAAGCTCTTCTTAGCTTCCATGAATGTCTTCTTTGCACTTTCTAAATCAAACTTGGGTTCCTTTGTAGGAGCCTTACGAACTCACGCACTTTCTTTTGGTTGCTTCTCTTTATAATCTCCCGTTATCACACCGCTACTGAGCATCATGTTTATATTTGGGTCTTCTTCATGCGGTTCAGACCTCATCATCTATAAATTCTGGGTCAAAGGGGGCTGGAGTACCCCTTTTTCATGCATCTTTTCTATCAACAAAGGGCAATATTCTACCTCATGATCAAACTGACTACAATACCAACATGATATCCTAGTCAGGTTCGTACAATCAAGGGGATAATGCCCTGGCCCTCTGCAATTGTAGCAAATTACCTGACCGCGACCCCTTCCTAGTCCCATTCCACGACCTCGACCACGCCCCTGAATCCCAGCGTGTGCCGTCCCTACATTTAGGTCAAGGGCTCACGTTTTGGTTTGCACCCTGTAGGTAGGAGTCCAATCCATCATTAGTTCATAGCTTTAGCAGGTGTGTTCTTCATGGCCTACTAACCTACAGAAATTACAAAACCAATGTTGGGACCTTTGCGTATATTTCTGCAACAGATGACAATTCTCCATGGTATGTTGCCCTCCTATCTAGCTGATTGTACACCATAATGCGGACACCATGCTTGGCCCCACCTATGACTCTAGTCTTAATGGCACTGGCCCACCTCCTGCCAAGTAGTTCATGAATACTGGACAATGATCTTTGTCATGGCCCTGGCCCTTGCATTTTATGCACCATACTTCCTCGTGCACCTCTGGTAGAGGTGCCCTATCCTGTTTCAAAATCTTCATTTCTAGACATAGATTTTGGAGCTGTGTGTGAATTTATTGGACTCCCAATCTAGGGTCTTGTATAGGAGTCTCATGCAACCTCATTACCATCTCCAATGCTTCGGTCTGGGTGGAAAGTTTTTGCTGTGATAGCACCATTTTTAAGTGTGGCATAAGTGAGGCCACAAACCATGAGTGATGATGTGCACCCGTTAACATCATTTTGGCTTCGTGGATCGTACTTTTCAACCTTTGGTCTAGATCCCAAGGGGTCTCGCTTGGGAGCATCACAATCTCTTTAAACCCGATGATTGACTACGTCTCTGATTTTGGCCTACTAAATTCCCTGCTCAATGCATTCTGGATCTCTGTAATTTTTGCGTTTTAGTGGTCATTAGAATGCTTGATATACCACGTTAATGCGTGAGCCTGTAGTGTGCTCACCAACGTAGCCTTTTTGATATTATCATCCATGACAACCTATGCTTCCCATACCGCTCTTACTATGAACCAAAATTGGTCCGGATCTTCATTTCCTACTCCTCTGAATACTGGTAGTTTGATCGTGCTCGCCATACTAAACTGTGGAGGTGGCAAAGGTGGAGTGGGTGGAGATGGAGGTGAGGAGGGTGAAGCGGGTGGTGGTGTGGGTGGAGGTGGTAAATGCAAAATTCATTGCCTTATCAAACTAACCGCGCTTCTAAGAGAAACCTTCACGAGCTTGTCCTCGCTCTCCCACGGGGTGAAATTAAGGGACTGTTTCCTAACTCTTCACTTTTGTAGATCTTTCCACTCCGCATAGTCCCAAACATTAATTTATTTACATAACCCACTTTTCACACAATAGCATCTTAATCCAACTGTTCAAAGATTTAACATACTTACCTCGCGGTCCCTTGAGAAAATGTCGCTCTACCTCACTGTAGCTGACGATTATGTCTACCACAAAGTCAGTGATAAATCCTCCTATTATTCGATCGAGCCATTGATCCACAGCTTGTGCTATCTTCTCTTCCGAAGCTTCTAGTCTACGCACTAGTTCCGACATCCACGCTATTGGTTTGTCGAGCCTACACCTTCCCTAGCTATCTACCAATTTTTTGATCCACTCATATAGCTTAGATGGAAAATATGCAAAGAATATTTCATGGATTTCAGTGTACAAGTAGTGATCCAACCACTGCTCCTTAGATACTCGTGGATTTCTATTTTCCTGTGCCGTGAAATCGTGAATCTTCTTGTCCAACCACTATTCAATCTCTTTCTTTGTAGGGTTCCAGTGGCACGACATCAGACATCCTTTATGCAGATCCTAGTCCTGACAATGGAACCATTTGTTGGCTTAGTGGGGCCTAAACCAGGTTCAGAGGTGATTTAGCCAAGCAAATCCCGGTACTATTGGCCCTTTCGGCAATAGTCCATGAAGCACAGACAGAGGTCTCACCCGAAGTAGTATGGGAGGGTGCTAGAACCAGGTTTCCACACCCTTGGGATGTCTGATGGGCTTCTGGAGGTCCGCGGTCAGACCTATCGCTCTGCGCACTTGCAATCCCTTCGCAACCTATGGTGCGGCTTCCACATAGCCCTGCTCAGGGCGTGACCCAATACCCAAGTTCCTCGCTTATTAACAGATTACTTAGCCTGTGTATGTAAGATTTATGGTTATTACAACATATCCAACATTTATATCAGTGCACGAAATACATAAATGAACATAAACATAGAGAAGATAAGCACAACAATTACACAGAACTAGGAATCAAATTCTCTTTATTAGCTTTCTGTCTCGATTACCGACTCGACTCCGCCCTGTGCACTCAGCTATAGACTCTATTAGGCCTCTATGCACTCAGCTGTAGAGCCTCTTCCTACTACTACAACCCAAGAAACTTAGACTTCTACTCTAAGCTTGAACCATTCCTTCACTGCTCTTCCTATCATCGACTGACTTTACAACTTAGAGCCTCGCTCTATTTATACAATCCCATGGTCCACGGACCATATTCGACTTTACACTAATTTACAATACAATGCTTAGGGCAGACAACCCTATGACTCAATTGTACACTTCGCACAATTCACAAACCTGCTGTGGGGGGATTCCTTACCAATAGTCCTCCACCCAAAATAAGCCAAGAGATCAAAATAGTCCTCTAATTGTGCAAGCAAAGTAAAATGGGAGATTGGTACCTTTACCAAAACCACACTGAAATAAGAATCTATGGGTGCCAGCTTGGCCCATACAAACTTCCCAAATACATCCTCATGAGGTTATTTGCTCTAGATTATTATAGGCGAATAATGAAATCTGACGAAGTCAACTTTGTCTCAACCAAGGAAAGGACCCAGTTCAAAGTCAAAAATCAGTTAGGCCCTTTCACTTGCAATGCTAGATAAGCAGGGTTGTTTCTACAACAAATGAAGTTTCAAAACAATTTCATGTGGAGATATGACCCTCAAGGGTTTATTACCAAACTTAGAGAAAAGGTAAAATTGGGGCCTTACATTCATCACCCCATACCAAAGATAGAAAGATATGCCAATTAATCTGAGTGGTTGGAAAACACTCTTATAGACAGGGATAGTACCAAGGTAGATGCTGAAAATACCTTATGTGATTTAGAAAGACAACTTGATGAAAGCTCATTCCTGTAGGTACCACAACAAGAAGCAACCATGAGTACTCCTACAGTTTTGCAAACTCCTCAGAATGAGGAAATGAATCCCAAGAGGAATAGAGAGGGAGCCTCCACTTCAAGTGTGGACACATCCAATGTACAATATGAAGGCATCCAAAGCAAAAGGCCAAGGCTCAATCCTATTTTAGAACAGGAAGACACAAAAGGCTCAGTAGAAGTAACTAATGTTGAGTTTGACATGAGCAGGGGCACAACTCCATTTGGAGAAACATAGGAGCCCTCTACATCACATACACAAATGTTAGAAAGGCAGCTCAGTGTAGAAGTCTCCTCATTTAGTAGGCCTGCTGATAAAGATAAGGATATTAAGAACAGGTTTAAAGAAATCAAAATGAGAAATGAGAAACTGAAAGCATAGTCTTATGCACAGTCTCTCAAGCTTACACCTACAAACCGAACCAGGTTGATGTCATCTTTTGACATAAAGGAGGGAAAGATGCAAATGTCCTTCGTAAAACCAACTGTCCAACTGCCAAGGACATCAACAGATCATAAAAATATTTATTTTGTGGTATTTTGAAGGGATATTCATCCCATTGACCAAATTGAATTTCATAAATAGGATGGAGAAATGATTTACTCAACCCTTATAGGTAAAGCCATAGCTTCCCATCAGTAGAAAAATTCATTGAACAATATCTCAGCCCAATATCAGTTAGAGAAGGCCTCCTCACAGGCCAAGGATAACAGAATCAAGTCTTTGGAAGACTTAGTGATTGAATTGGGACATGATCCCAAAGACATCAAAGCCACTGAACAACTGATCGAGAAAAAGAATAATGGCATAGTAGCACTTAAAAATAAATTGAAGATACCTCAGCTGTAACATCCCTAGACATAAGAAGTCTTGGAAAACCAAAATAGACATGAAGAATGGATGGAATTAGTCCTCAAACTAAATGATCAGATAAGAGAAACAAAGGAATAATTGGACAACCTAATCTAATTAAAGCAAACTGATATTACCACTACATCAATGAATTTCATCCCAGCTGTCTCAACAGTTGTTCCTTCTACATTGGCAGCCACAATGGCTCTCACAACTCCTATGCCCACAACACAATAGGTTTCAACAGAGTCTACATCAGTAGTAGGTACATCAGGTGAAGACGCAGCAAAGATGTTTAAAGCTATGGAAGAGATGTCCATACAGGCAACATACATGAATACGTTGAAAGAAAAGGTGACAAGCTTGGAAACTGATTACAAGCTTGCTAAAATCATGCACAAAGAAGAAGTGCAAAAAGATGCTAGAATGAGTGAGAGATTAAAAGCCTTGGATAAGGACCTAACACTAAAGGAACCCCTTGGGTAGGCCAAGAAACTATTATGGGCCAATATCATTGACTTTTTCAATGATATTTGGCCATCTAGCTAGTTGATTTTTTAATAAATAGATCTAATAAAGATGGCTACAGAAGCCATCCAAAGAGTAAAATAAGAATTAGCAAAAATGCATGAAGATTCCACCAAAATCATCCAATTCCTTAACAGTAAAAATAAGTATGAGCTTCAGGAATTGGATATAGAGGATAGAACAAAAACAATTTTGGAGGTGAGAAAGGTCCTCTCCAAGAGAAACTTAATGTTAAACTTGGAGGGCAAGTGTGAGAATATGTAGGTAGCCGTTGATAGATTTATGGCTAGGTTTCAAATTTTGAGAGAGAAAGGGTTACCCAGTCCCTTGGTAATAAATGACAAGCTCATGATACAGCAGGATTATAACAGCAAAATCAGAGAGCTAGAAAAAGAACAGGTCAATACACCATCAATCAAGGCATTTCCAATAGATAAAGTACTTTATCAGCGATTTGAAAACTTGTTTTACCTCTAGCATGAGGTAAAACAATTGTTTACCAATAAGCCTACTTTTGCCAAGTACACTAAGGCAAATGAAATATATAGAAGGATGTTAAAGATCCAATTACCTGATGCTAAAACATGGGAGAAATTGATTGATTTATTGTCAGAAATATGCGGTAAAAATGTTAGTGTACAGTAAAAGTAAAACTGCCAGGAGAAAAGATGAAGACAGATTAGCAGAGATTAAAGTGTATCAGTGTCAAAGTGTATCAGAAGACAGCCAAAAGTAAATGAAGCTTCCAACGTGAAATATCAAACAACAAAGCAACATAAAGGCCTAAAATCAAACCATAAAAGCCAACAATACCAAAATAAAAGGGATAGCATGAAGTAGTTCAATAGTTGTCACTATCTTCTTGAAACAAGATATTTTTATTTCCTAGATTAAATCTCAAATTAGTTTGAGATATTTTGTAATAATTTTTATTATAAATACTTCACAATTCAAAGTATGTAGTATGGACTCAATTAGACATTTCTATAGACTTTTTGATGAAGAAGAACCAAAAAGTTATTGTATCAGTTAATGAGCCAGCAAGCTGGATTGATTAATAAAGATCAGACTGCTCCAAGGATTCATGTGTTGAGAGAATATTAGATAAGTATTTTCATGTGTCTTTGTAAATTTCTCAAAGTTATTTCACAATCTTAAATGTATTTCAATCTAGATGCTATAATTGGGAATATATTTTAGAACTTGTTTAAATCACACTCTGTTTTAACAATTAAGCATTTGAATGTTTGCTTCTGTAATTTAAATTAAATAATTCTTAATTTCTCTTTAGTTTAAATTGATTTCATAAATAATACAGATTAAAGGATTCTTAATTTCCCTTTGATTTTGATTACCCCTTCCTTCCTCATTCATTATCCAGGTCTGAGAACCCTTAACCGCTCTCTCACCCTGAGTGAAACCCTTTCACCCCTCTATCTCAAAAATATGAAATACACTCGGCTATCTTGCCCTTGGAACATCCACTTTAGTGTGTTTATCAAGCCTCACTTCCTTATCAGTTGACTCCATAGCCTAATGGTCTGAAAGACATCAATTTACCCATCTGTTTAAGAGATCCCACCACACAATTTCAAACAAAATCAAAACCCCTTGAACAATCATAGCTAGCCTAAAACAACTTAACTAAAACAAAGTTAAAACTTAAAGAGAGATCCCTCTGTGAGCATTAGGAAGGCTAGGTCCTGATCTCCAAAAGTGGATAGTAGTTACCTTTGGTTTTTACTTCTTCTTACTTCAAAGGAATTACTAGAGTGAAAACATTTCTGGCGACCATACTGGGGACTTCAATCCTCAGTATCATAAAAACTTTAAGGAAACCTTCAATCAAATTTTGAGCCCATTAAGGTCATTACCCATAGTAAGTTTTCAAAAAATTTCATAAAAACAATTTAAAAACTTAAAATTCTGGCTCCTAAGATGATTTATTACACTAGGGCTAACCTAGACGCAAACCCTGCAATTGTAGTGGATAATCCAGAGAGGATTTTAAGACAACCTATAGCAAGAGAAACTCAAGCTAGTAGTAGTCAGCTAGACAGAGCTAATTTACTCCCTGAGTAGTTTTCAGCTTTAGAAGAAGTCCCTTTTGATTTGTCATTTGACCTCTCACTATTTAGAACCAAATCTGAGAATGATATCCATGAAACAGTTTTAGACTCTGAATTTAGACAACTCATAGAATCAAAAAGGGTTATTCATCTAAATTTAGACAAATTTGTCTTAGATTATTTTCACAAATTAGAAGCCTTAACCTCTACATTGATTAGTATTATAGATAATTCTTATCTTCAGCAATTTGTAGAGCTAACTGCCCTTACTGCTACTGCATCTCAAATTTCTTCACAATCATCACTTACTGTAAATCCACCTTCCTTTACCACAACTTCATCAATTGTATCTACCATGGTTCAATCACCTAAATCATATTAATCATCCATCTTCATCATCATCTAGTTCACCTTCATCACTTTCAATCCCTTATTCAACTACCTCAACTTTACCCCCTAGTCAAACTAGAATCACAACAATGGCAAACAGATATGCTTCTCTCGTTTTACTGCCCAACTTCATGCCTTGCCTGCAAATTATCAGAGTAATATTCTCCTGTTTGATGCTAGTGGTCATTATACTACCCAACAACATGTAAACAAGATGTCAAACTTTTTTGAATTGCATAAAATAGGTGAGGCAAATGTCCAAATGAGACTCTTTGCCCAAACTTTAACCAGTGATGTCAGGAAGTGGTTTCAAGCCTTTTCTGCCAACCACATTGCAGACCTAGCAAATTTTCAAACGTTATTCATTGATAGATGGGAAAGAAAAAAGAACCCATATCAAATACTTTCTGAATATGACAATATTGGGAGAGCTCCCAATGAGTCAGTTCAGGACTATTGCACTAGGTTTAATTATAATGCAATTCCAGCCAACATTAAGCCCCTACCTAACCTAGCATTGATTAATTTCCTTGATGTTTTTGATGTTGATATGTCATACTAGCTGAGGGAGAGAAATCCTGAAACCCTTGAGCAAATGCAGAGTAATGATGTCAGTGTAGAAGCCAACCTATTAGCTAGGAAAGCACGAATGAGGAACGGAAATAAAGTTGTATATAAAGAAGAAGCTTCAACTTCAGATGGAAAAGTAGATGTTTTAGCTAAAAGTTTAGAAAGAATTGTGGATAGGTTAGATATCATTGATAGGAAAAATCAATGGGAAAATCAACAACAACAACCCCCAATAAGAAACCCAAATTTTAGGAAGAACCCTAATGCTGCAAAAAATACTACACCAGACCAACATAATAGGCCACCCTTCCAAGAAAATTATGTTGAGGAATCACAAAACCAGGAAGCAGAGGATGATACCTAGATTAACTTACTAGATACCACAGAGGAAGACACTATTTTTCTTACTCAAGAAGAACAAGAGTTATATATGCTTTAGCAGTTATAGTTAGAATCTGGTGAATCTTTTGATTTTAAACAAGGGTATGGATAAGCTATATATGAGGTGCATAAACAATATAGCTCAAGAAATGAGAAGAATACCGAAACTCCCATTAAAATATCCATCCAAACCTAGACTAAGATAATAAAAGAAACTCCAGTTAAAAAGGTTTTGCAAATGCTTCCTAGGGGAACACCTGAAACTTCAAGAAACTCCAGTTAAAAAGTTTTTGCAAATTCTTCCTATGGGAACACCTGAAACTTTAAGAAACTTGAGTTAAAAAGGTTTTGCAAATTCTTCCTAGGGGAACACCTAAAACTGCAACCCCTAATATTGTAGATATAACCTCTAATGAAACCCAAGTAGAGCCAATCATTGAAAACAATCAAGACAAAAAATATCAAGGTAAAACAGTAGAAACATAGACTGAAATGCCTACCACAGAGAAATAGGATAAAGACACTCAAACTACACGCATTAAGGAAGATCTAAATCAAACAAACAATCCTCAACTCCCTTTCAATATTAAAAATGAGATAGCTAAGTTGAAGATATCAATTCCTCTGACTAAACTAGTAAAAAATGAAACTTATAGGTTACAAATAACTGAGATAGACTCCTTCATCTTATACAATTCAGAAACATATAAAAAGGAAATCACAGCCAAAGACCTTAAGTACAAAAAAATTGATAGTGAGGACATATTCCATGAGTCACTTTGGCATTTAGACTTTGATGGGTTTGTAAATAGGTTGGGGGCTAGTGCAGGAGTCTAGATCCATAATATGGAAAATAACCATGTTGAGGGTCATGCTTTCAGATTGAAATTTAAATGTACCAATAACATGGATGAATATGAAGCCCTAATTCAAGGGTTACAATTGGTTAGGAAATTGGGAGCCAAAAGAGTTTCTGTCATGGGAGACTCAGAGTTGATTATGAAATAGATTAGTGGTGAATATTTTGCCAACAACCCTAGGCTTGGTAGATATATTGCAAAGGGTAGTGGGCTCATCTAGAACTTCACTGTTAGATAGATTCTCTGGCTATAACTAGATATTAGTCCAACCTGAGAACCAACCCAAAACTGCTTTTACTACTCCTTGGGGTACCTTCATGGATTTGAAGATGCCCTTTGGATTAATGAACGTAGGTGCCACATTTCAGAGAGATATGGATATAGCTTTTACCAAACAAATCCATTATTTCTTAGTAGTATACCAGGATGACATTACAATCTTCTCTAAATCAGACAATGAACACTTAGACCATCTCAGAAGAGTATTTATCAAATGTAGGAAATTTGGGATTTTCTTTAAATCCTAAAAAGACACTTTTCGGTCTAGAAGAGGGAAAATTGTTATGACACATCATATCAAAAGATGGGATTAGGATAGATCCTGCAAGAATACAATTCATATTGACCACTACCCATCCCGAAAACATAAAAGAACTACAATCGTTTCTAGGTAAGATTAATTTTCTTATGAGATTCATCTCAAATCTAGTAGAGTTAATTAGGGAATTAAATAACATGCTTAAAAAGGACTCATCAATCAAGTGGATATTGGAGGCCAAACAATCCTTAGAAGCTATTAAGGAAGCATTAACCAAGACTCCAATCCTGATTAGTATTGACTTCAGCAAAGATTTTATTATTTTTTCATTTGCTTCGGAACACACCATTGCAACAGTCTTGTTGCAAAAGAACAATCAAGGATATAACAGCCAATAACATTCTTTAGTAAATCTTTTAGAGATGCCACACTAAAATACAATATCATGGAAAAATAGGCATTGGCTTTGGTTAAAGTTATCAAAGATTTTAGAGTATACATTCTGTACTCTCACATCATTGCTTATGTTCCAAACATTATAGTTAAGGACATTTTGACTCAAAATGGGCCTAAAGGAAAAAGATGCAAGTGGATTGCCACAATATTGGAATATGACATAGAGATAAAACCTACCAAGGTCATCAAGGGCCAAGGTTTAGCCAAACTCATGGCTGAATTGAACTTTCATGCCCTTGATATCAAATTCATTAGTGCTTTGGATGATCAAGAGGAGATGGCGAATCCACAGATCATTGAATCCTTTACTGAATCACCATGGTATGATATTACATTTGTATTACTAAATTTACAAGCTCCTCTTGGACTGACAAGAACCAAAGATAGATTCTTAAAAATAAAGTCAATATTATGTTATAGATAATGCATTGTTTTGGAAGGACAATGATGTTTCTTTTTTTTTCTAAGTGTGGTTCATGAACACCCTGGTCAGTGAGTGATCACTATGTCCATGGAAAAATATGGGCTAATCGCCTCTCATCTTACTAGCAAGACCTAACCCCAAGGCATTCGGGCAGAATCGACCTTGTGACCTCCCGATGGTAAGGCATGATTTTTGACCAACTGAGCTAACCCTTGGAGCTAGGAAGGATAGCATTGGTATTCTCTTAACATGTTTATTAAAAGATAAGGCTAACAAAATTTTTGAAGAGTTTCATGCATGGGACTATGGAGTACTACTAATAAGATTCTGAGGGCTGGTTTCTACTAGCCTACTTTGTTTGCAGATGTTAAAAACATGTGACCTCCTGTCACAAATGCTAGATTTTTGAGGGAAAGAGGAAATTGTTACCCTTACCTCTTAAGCCAATTTCCATTGAGATGCCTTTTCAACAATGGGGGTTAGAATTCATTGGAGAAATACACCCCCCATCCTCAGCTCAGTATAAGTGGATTATAACAGCCATCGACTATTTTACCAAATGGATAGAGGCCATACCTTCTAGGCAAGCCACATAAACTGTCATAATAACCTTCCTAGAGAGTAATATCTTTTCAAGATTCGGATGTCCCCAGAAGCTCATTACTGATAATGCAACAACCTTTAAGTCTAAGAGAATGATAGATTTCTACAATAGATACCATATCACCCTTGGCCATTCCACAACCTATTACCCTCAAGGTAATGGACTAGTAGAGTCATCCAACAAAAGCCTGGTCAGTATTATCAAAACGTTAATGGAGGATAATAACAAGACATGGAATAAGAAGTTAGTCAATGCCTTATGGGCAGATAGATTGACTACTAAGAAGTCCAATGGAATATCACCCTGTCAGCTGGTTTATGGGATGGATGCAGTTTTCCCATCATCCTTGGGAGTGTTAATCATGAAAATCCTTCAAGAACTACAGGCGGAACCAAATGAAATTTAGAGAAGAATAAACCAAACTATTCACCTGCAACATACCAGAGAAGAGGTTTATGCAAAATCACAGATAATCCAAGAAAAGATCAAGAAAGTCTTTGATAAAAATACAAAAGAATATGATTTTCACATAGGAGACCAAGTCCTCAAGTGGGATTCAAGGAGGGAAGATAAATGCAAGCATGGAAAATTTGATTTTCTATGGCAGCAGCCTCATGTTATTTTTGGCTATAGAGGCAACGATGCCTTTTTCTTGAGAAACATAGATGGTTCATATCTACCAGGAGGACCTGTTAATGGTAGGATGTTGAAGCACTACATTTCCACTAACTTACGGTAGTTCATTTTATTTTCCATCATTGTACATAACATTGCAAGAGTGTAGATTGGATTGGATAGTAATCCTTTGAAGTTGAAGCCCGGAGAGAAGGCCCTAAGATTTAAAACATTTATTGTCATAATTATCAATAATGTAGATTCACAGAAGGACACTTTGCAAGGTAACATCAACAATAATTCAAAGGCTACTGATCTTTAGAGTTCTTGACATTTCAGTAGGAAATTCCACTCCCAAGTGGAGCCATTATTAGGGTCCTATACTGATAGGATTCATAATTTTGAATTGGCTAAGTTTGAGCCTTGTAATATTGTACATACCTTTTCTTTCTGCAAATGTTTTCCATATTAAAAATTAAAAAAAAAATGTAAAGAGGGTATGTCCTAAAAGAAAAATCAAAGGACAAAAAGAATAAGAAAAGATCAAGAAATGAAAAAATATGAACCCCAAAAACAAAAATAGATCATGAAACTGTGCAAGTCTAAATGCCACTACTATTTTACTGCTTTATTGTTTTAAATAATGGTTATGTGCAGCTTGTCATACATGCCACAACCCATGGTAGTCAAAATGTTTAATCTTGGCTATTTCATGCTTTCAATTTTATGTTTATAGTTAGAGAATAAAATCTAACAAAAAAGTTTAATCTTGGTAGATCATTAGATAGGTAGAGAAAATAAAAGTAGCTCATCAGTTTAATATAAGCCCTTGGATGATATAAGGTTAGAATTAGATAGTTTACTTTTCAAAAGAAAAATGAATGATAAGGTTTTCTAGCCTAAATGCACCCAAATAAAATGAAGAAAAAATGGTAGGGTAATAATGGGTAAGTAGAAGAAAGGTTGCTAAAGTATAAAGTTGATTGGATAAAAGCACATTTGTCATGCTTGATTATTTGTTTCAATGTGCATGAGCATTTAAGAAGGCAAAAGACAATGGTTTACAAGTTCATTTAATTAACTCCCCTTCATTATTTTTACCCCTTACTAATTTCCCCATTCACAAGTAAGTTATAGTACTTAAATCCTTGAAGTCATAAAGGCTCAGAGCATTTCTCTAACTTTTGGTGGGACCGAACCCTGAGCTTAATGACTTATGGACATCAAGTGTTAGAATTCCCTTCATAAGATTCATTTTCCCTTCATTACCCTAATAAAATCCCTTTCACTAAGGATAAACTTCATTTTCCTAGGAAAGTAAAAACCCCCATGTTGAATTCTATTTCACTCAAAAAACCCACAAAAGTGTTTTATCCTAAGTGCAAGTGTATATAAATAAAATTGCACAAATGTTACATTTATGCTTAAGGGTAGTTTCACTTCACACATTCATTTCATATTAATTTTTAACTTAATTATATAAATTCTCGATATGGATTTTCCCATATATTAAATAAATCCACTATATAAATATTCCAACCCTTAGTTTTAATCTAAACTATACAATTTACCCCATATCTCGACAAAACCCTCTTAATAAACCTCAACGCAGTAAGCCAAAAACGATAAATCGCGTCATTAAATCCCGCCCGATCATTTAAACCCGTGATTAAATCCTAATTAATCCCAAACTGTTGAACATTAAAGCCCTAGGCCCCCTTGAAGCATATGCCCATATCATCCGCGCACCTCCCTCGCTCGACTGCCATTCGATCATCATCCCCCTCATCCGACGGTCCACATCCATATCAGCCGCAACGGACGGCCACCCTTTACCCACCCGATAAGGTGGTTTTCCCCAACCCCCCAAGCACTACGTGTCAAGCGATGGAGTAGATAGGGTGACCCCTCCTAAATACCACTCCCTCCACAAAAGCGGTGCGATGGCTTGGGAAGCCACCTCCCCACCAAACCCAGAAAACTGCCTACTATTCATATGTAAAACTACCTGCCAAAAAGTGACCGTTGCTCAATAAAAGGCCTGTGAAGCCCTATCTCACCTTTTTTGAAAACCTCTGCAAACCGATGTGAATCATGCAAATGCTAAATTCACCAATTTAACTCTAAATTCACCCCTGAAGAAGCTGCTAATACCCCAATCAGCCTCTCAGTTCGTACCAGAGCCATTCAAACTTCTGCAGTTGTAGTGAACACTGAATTTGATGCCAATTCACCCAATTCCAGGTATTTGAAGATGAATTTTCCTAGACAACCCTTTCAATTTGAAAACATTCAGTCTATGAAGTGTTTTAATTAAGTAAAATTAATCAAAATTTCTTTAAATTTAAAAGCCACTGCCCAAACTCTTTTGAAAGCTTCCAGTTTCTATCAAAACCTCTGAATAAACCTGTGAAAGCCAAATTAAAATCCACAAGAACTGAATTATGGCTGCCCCTGTCACCATGGATGTCAGACCTATCACAACTCCCATTTGGACCTAGACCACCTCCCCCTGGCTGACAGAGATTTTCAAGTTAGAGACACAAGTGCATAATAGGTCCTGCTCAAAATTCATTGTTTGAATAAAGACAAATATTTGAACCATTCTAATGACATTGGCCTTTGGGACTATTAGGTCCCTATAATACTATCTATTACCCCATTACTATTGTAGTTGTATCCCTTATTAACATTGTTGTGCCCCTATTGTCCCCATATTGTTATTATTTTGCCCCATAGAATCCCTCTATCGTTATTTTTGTGCCTTTATATTATTAGGTCGACTTGGTTATATTATCACCCGTTAGACTCGTATATATAGAAAGGAGGTTTTGTCATTTGAATCATGGAAGAATCATTCATTTCTGTAATGTAAAGGAGGTTTCCCCCTCAAAGAGGCTGAAATCTAAGGCGTTGATCTATATTTTCTATCTTTTTGTGAGCTTGTTTCATAACATTTGGTATCAAAGCTTTGAATTCTAGGGTTTCGGTGTTCCAAATAGGGCATCGTGGCATTGGTGTTATAACTTTTTTCTGCGACGTTTCAGATGATAAAAAAAGAAACCCATTTGGACCGAAATCATTCTGAACCACATGTCTGAATTTCAGAGCTTTTCACACTAATTTGTAGAGATATGATATGAGGAAATTTGAATTTTTGCAGACTCCCAAATTCCAGTCCAAACAAGTGACTTGGGGAAAATAGTTAGAACTATTGTTTTAAGCATCATATTGAAATTTCCTAAGAATTTACGGAAATAGGATGGACTATAGTTTCCTGTATATATTTTTCAGATCCTAAGGTCAAAACAGTGACACGGGGCACTTCATACAAGTTCACTCTTTTGAAAAGGTATATAATCAAGTCATCTTGTGAGATTGTGCATAACTCTTTCTTGGAGAATCTAAATTTGATCAGACTGGTGGCATTGGAAAGAGGACACAGAGGGCTACTGCAGGTCTCAATTTCAGAACTAGAAGATCCGAAATCATAGAGATACATCAGATGCAATATCGAGCTCCTACAAAGTGAAAATAGGTGTGTATATTTTTTAAAATTTTTGCTTAAGCTTGGTTTGAAAAATTATTTTGAAGGAATTCAAAGGGCATAGTAAAGAATTATTATTGGTAACTGATGTTATTAGGAAAGAAAATGCAAACACCTAGTAAGCAACCTGAAGGCTCTAGCATGACTCATGAAGAAGAGGAAGAAATGCAACATGATATATCAAAATTACAAGACTAAGTGCAACAAATGTCACTTGCACAAAAAGTAACAAAATCTAAGATGGATGGTTTAAAGAAATATGCAGAAGCTAAGATATATGGCATGGAAGCTAAGATGAATGACGTGGAAGCTAAGATGGATGGTTTGAAGATAGATTTGAAGACATATTTGAAGATAGGCATGGAAGATTTGAAGACAGGCATGGAAGATTTGAAGACATATTTGACAAATTTTCTACAAGAAATACTTACTAATGGTGAAAGGGTAGTAAAGGAAACTCATGATGAGAAAAAAATAAATGTTAATCATGACTTCATAGACTCTAACATTGGATCTAAGAACCACCATATTCCAAAAATTGATATGAGGAAGTTTGATGGCAAGGATCTCGCAACATGGATACTACAGATGAAGCAATTTTTTGATCTCAATAATGTGCAAAACACACAAAAGGTATGTATTTCCACTTTATATTTGGAACCAAATCAATTTGTATGGTATCAATGGATTTTCTCTCATAAATAAATTGTCACTTGGGAAATTTTTATGGAAGAAATGACAACACATTATGAGGATACAAAAAGAAACACTTTTTTTAGCCAATTGATAAGTCTCAAACAAAAGGGTTCAATGATGGATCACATTGAGGACTTCCAAAAATTGAACATAAGGGTAAAATATATTCTAGAAGAGCATAGGATTGATGTGTTCATAGGAACTTTAAAGGATAATATCCGACATGAGCTTTGCCTTTGGGAACCTGATTCATTGGAGAAGGCATTCAAGTTAGCAAGAAAAATGGAAAGAAAAATTATGGCAACCAGGAAGCCTACCTCTCACAACTATAAAGGTGGAAGTGTTGTTGCCCCTAGCCTTCCACAACCTATAAGGTTGACACCACAACAATTGGAAGAAAAGCGAGGAAAGGGCTTTTTTATAGTTGTGATAGCAAATACACTAAAGGTCATAAGTGTGATGAGAAGAAATTATTCTACATAGATTGTGAAGAGGAGGAAGAAAAGGAACAAGAAATGTCAAAAGAAGAGGATATACTC
>APFE031056968.1:51719-72265 GCA_000404065.3 Pinus taeda | reverse complement strand
AACGCAGTCTTCACATCCATCTGATGAATGTGCCATCCCATCTGCGCTGAGAGAGCAAGAATCGTTTGTATGGAAGAATACCTTGCGACAGGTGCAAAGGTCTCCTCATAATCGATCCCCTCAATCTGTGAAAAGCCTCGGGCAACAAATCTTGCCTTGTACTTCTCCACACTCCCGTCAGCTACCTACTTAACTTTGTAGATCCATCTCGAACCCACCACTGATTTCCCTTCCAGTCTATGAACAATCTCCCATGCACTGTTTCTGACATTAGAATCATACTCTTCCACCATGGCGTCTACCCATGCGGGATCCTCCACAACTTCCTCGAAAGAGGATGGCTCAGTCACAACACACTTGCTCATAAGAGCCATGTATCCAGTGTACCGATAAGGTGACTTTCTCTATCTACGTTGGGCTGTAGGTGGTCCTACAACTTTCTCTACATCTTGAGCCAGTTACTCAGCTTCTGTCAAGCGCTTTCGCCCTATGATGGTTGGCACTGCTTGAGTGGTCTCTTCCACTCCATGAACCTCGTCCTGTGGTTGATCCACATCTTGAAGCTCATCCTTAGGAACTAATAGCTCCTCAACTGCATGCAAGTGTAGCTCCCTCTCAAGTGATCACTTCATGGCTTTCTCCTCCTGAAATTTTATATCTGGTCGCACAACAGTTTTACCACTGTCTGGTAAATACACACGATAGTTGTGGGGTGTATCAGTGTACCCCACAAATATCCCAACCTCTACGGTCGGCTTCAATTTCTTCCTGGCATCCTTCGTCACATGCATGTAAACATTAGCACCAAAAATCCTCAAATGAGAAAGATCAGGCTTCTTACCAGAATAAGCCTCCTCAAGTGTACTCATGCCAAGTATCTTATGAGGACAACAGTTCTGCACATAAACTGTTGTATTTCATGCTTCTGCTCACAAGTGAAGGGGTAGGCCCTGATCATGCAACATCACCCGTGTAGCACCCACGATCGTTCTATTCTTTCGCTCAGCTACCCCATTTTGCTATGGGTTATGGGGAGCTATGAGCTCTCTTCGAATCCCTTTTGCCTTGTAGAAATCCTTGAACTCGTCCGATATGTATTCACCACCATTATCGGTCCTAAGAGCCTTCACCTTCTTCCCCGACTCCTTCTCGACCAGTGTTTTGAATTCATAGAACTTTGAATATGTCTCACTCTTCTTCTGCATGAAGAAGATACAGCACTTACGAGAGAAATCATCAACAAAAATTACATAACACCTATGTTTTGCTGTCGAAGCAACTGAGAAAGGTCCACACATGTCTGTGTGAATTCTCTCAAGGATTGTCATGGCACAACTATCCTTCTCGTGAAAGGTGGCTTTCAAAAACTTCCCCAAAGTACACCCCTTGCACTGATCTGACTGCGCAAGTGTGCCTTTAGGAAGCCCTGTAGTGATCTACTGTGGTATCTTCAAGGCTCCATGGTGAAGGTGACCCAATCTCCTGTGCCACAACTCGCCATCATCCCGGCTCACCAATCCTTCTGCCTTGCCTACCATTGCTGCACATCCATCTACATGCAACTAATAAAGGTTCCTTACTCAAACCCTATCTTCCAGGTCTCATCAGTTGTCTTGCTGTGCAAGAAAGCTTTTCCCTTGCTGAAAACAACATCATAACCCTTGTCTTCTAACATCGCTACAGAGATAAGATTCTTCTTCAATCCTGGAACATGCATGAATTCTTTCAATACGAAGGGTTTACCAGACTCCCTCTCAAAGGAAATGGTATCGATACCAGTCGCACTGTATCTACCATCATCGCCCATCTCGATGTGCACTCCAAGATCTTTGTCCTCCAGATCAAAAAACAAATCTTTATCTCCTTTCATGTGAAAAGACGCACCACTGTCCAAGAACCACACCGATCCCATCACACTTGAAACCAAGCATGTGATCAATGAAAAATCAAGCTCAAACTATGAGGCTATAGCCTCTCCTGCTACAGATCCAGCAGCTTGCTTGTTCTTCTTCTTTTGCATACAATTAGTGGCATAGTGTCTGTGCTAGTGACAATGAAAACACTTCACCTTGGACATGTCCTACTTCTTTCCTTTCACACCAAACTGAGAAGCTTTCTTGCTCTTCCCTTTCTTTGCTTTTGCAGCCAAAGTGCAATTTTCTTCATCAGCTCCCTTTGATGAAGATCCGTCCCTGGTACTCCGTTTGATCTCCTCCTGCACAAGATCTGAGCATAGTCTTTCCCATCTTGGAAATTTCTTCCGACCATTGACAGAGTCCTGATAGGAATGACAACTCTTTGGAAGACCAAGGAGAGCCAAGCTCACCAAGTCCTCATCATTGACAATAACCCCCACACTTCCCAGCTCATCTCAACATTGAGTGAACTTCGTGAGATACTTGGGCATACTGTCACCCTTCTCCCATTTGATGTTTTTGAGTTTATCTTTGAGCGCCAGCTTCCTCTGATTTCTCTTGCTTTGGAATAATTCTGTTAGCGATTTCCACATCAAATATGGAGTAGCCTTTCCATCAAGGCTGGACACAATGTGATCCTTCACTCCCTCCAACAGAATCCTTCGACATTTTGCGGTCTTCTTTTGCCAAGCATCAGCTTGAGTAACATCAGTAGGCTTTGAGACATCCGTCTCTATGAACTCCTTCAGCTCATTATCATCCAATACTACCTCCATCCTGTCCTTCCATACGATATAGTTCATACTGCCCTCAAGGGCATACTCCAATCGCAATCCTGTGAAAGACATCTTAGTTTTGACACCAAGAAAACACTGCTGCAAATTTGAATTCCACCAGCTCCAACTCAACCGCTTCTGATCTAGAATTCGTGAGAACAAGGCATTTCTTGTACAGAGATCGACTGTATGGGCATTCATTGGATATCTAACCTTCCAAAGGAAGGATGAATCCAGAGGCTACCTGGCCCGAGTACAGACTCTGCCTGAAGAAATAGAATGTAAACACTTCCTGAATAGTAGATTTGATTATCAACAGCTCTGATACCATGTAGAACTTATTCTACAAATCAACTAGCTCTGATACCATGTAGAAATTTTGAATAATAAACACATATTCAATGGAGATTATCCTGATCATGTACTATTGCGGAATACATACACAATACATAAGCTCCTCTAGGTTGATCATCAATATAGCAACATCAATAACAATAAAACATCAAGAGCATGCACACATTAACACAATATGTAATCTGGGGAAAGCTTACAGTTGAAAACCCCACACTATCTGTATATTAATGATTGAGAACATGTAACATTACAATAGTCAATACTTCTCACAAGTATCCAGCACTATCTCCACCTGTTACACACAATACAACTCAGATCTGATCTCCAAATCTATTCCACTGCTTGCCTGCCTCCACTGCTCAATACCTGCTCAAGAATGGATGAGAATGGTTGAACCAAAATCATATTTACCTCAAAAGAATCACTCACACTGGGAATCACATGAGCAGAGGCTATAATCAATTGGTATTGCCCAATTCTCATTGGCATAACTCAATCCCATTGATTGTGCAAATCCTCATGCACAACTATAGTCACAACTAATAGCAATATGATCGTCTAACACCTGTCCCTGCTGAACTGAACATGCACTGACATGAAACTGAGTTAATTGACGTATTATTTAGTTGCATTATGAGTTAATAATTAGTTTAACAACTCATCATTAGTATATTTGCAGTTAGACTAATTATAACTAGTTTAACCAAGTCAAATTGAACACAACTCCATCAAATCCACAATCAACTCCACCAAACTCAACTGATTGAGTTCTAACTGAAGTCATGCATGCAACAACTCAAATAACCCACAAAGAAAACATATTTCCTTCTGACAGCTACATGTGCCACATCTGTAGCTCAAACTGAAGTGCTCCAAGAGAATAAGATAAAGTTTATAGTCTAAATATTATTATAAGCTAATAATGTTTGACTACTCTATAATTAGACTTGACAGTGTCACCGCTGTTGTCTAAAAATAGAAGTCCATCTATTTTTTTCAACTTGACAAATCATTCATAAACAGCATCCTGCAACTCATAGACATGATCCATATGTCTAAAAATAGACAAAGTCTAAAAATAGACATAGTCTAAAAATAGACTTTGCGCCATAATTTGCCTGCGGGCCCACTTAGTGAAGGCGACTCTTTTCACTAAGCTCCATCATCTCGTTGCAATCTCAACACTAGATAAAGAAGTAATGAATCCAACCATATATTGTAATGCATTGGTTGGAATTATCACTCCTCAAACTATCAAGATAGAAGGACATATCAAGAAGAAAAAGGTAATAGTGTTGATTGATTCAGGAAGTACCCACAATTTTATTCATTGTAAGATAGCAAAAGAATTGAATTGCTTCCTATATCCAGCACCAGAGTGTCAAGTGATGATTGCAAATGGAGGAACAATAAATTGCTCTGGAAAGTGCCATAATATCAAGCTATCCATGGGAGAATATGTATTGACTAGCCCAATGCCTTCCATTCCAATGGGAGGTGCTGATGTTGTACTAGGAGTCCAATGGCTACAATCCTTGGATACAATAGCTTTTAATTTTCAAGAACTTTTCATGAATTTTATTTTGGAAGAAAGGAGTTGAACGAAGAGGGTATGCAGGGATAATCGTGAAACGATAAATCAGCTATAAGGTATAACAAAGCTTCTAAAAAAGGACACAAGAGGGTGTGAATTGCACAATTATGTTCGCTAGATGTTTCCACATGGAAAATCTATTTTCTCCAATCTCCAAAAGTCTTGGAAAATCATGTCCAGTATTTGAAGTCCTCCCAAAGGTCCACCTATTTGTGATCAATCATTCATTCTATTCAATCTGATCCAGCAATGTTCCTCCAAACATCAGGCGCACAGAATATCCTATGCCCCAAAGAGTGAACTTGAAGGTATGCGTTGCAGAAATCTAGAGGAGGTATCTTCAACCGAGCAAATCCTTCTCTCGCTCCAGTAGTAGGTGCAGCAAGAAGGATGGATCACGACTCATATGTCCGATTTAGGCACCTCAACAAAATTACTTAAAGATAATTTCCATTCCTTCAATTGATGAATTACAGATGATCAATGGAATTATGACTTCACCAAGTTGGATCTTCGTTCAGGATATCATCAAATTAGAATGAAGACTGAAGACATTCCAAAAACATCATTTAGAACTCATGAGGGTCATTATGAATTTTTGGTCATGCCTTTTGGCCTACCAATGCACCTTCTACATTTCAAGGTTTGATGAATTCCATTTTCAAACCCTTCCTTAGAAAATTTGTGTTAGTATTTTTTGATGATATACTAATCTACGGCAAGTCTTGGAAGGATCATGTTGAACATGTTGACAGGGTGCTACAACTATTGGAGGAGAAACAATTATATGCAAAAAGATCCAAATGTTTATTTGGAGTACAAGAGAGGGAATATCTGGTCATATTGTATCTCATGAAGGAGTTAAGGTAGACCCTAGCAAAATTAAAGCCATTAAGGAATGGAAATCCCCACATCCATAAAGCATCTGTGAGGATTTCTCGGGTTGACAGGGTATTATCGCAAGTTTGTTAAGAATTATGGGAGAATAGAATCACCTCTAACAACATTATTGAAGAAAGATGCATTTTCATGGACTCCAGAAGCAAGAAAGGCCTTCGAACATATTAAAGAGGCAGTCTGCCAAGCACTGGTCTTAGCTACACCGGACTTCACATAAACCTTTATTGTGGAATGTGATGCTTCAAGAAATGGAATTGGTTCTATCTTAATGCAAGATGAAAGACCCATTTCTTTTGAAATTCATCCAATCAAGGGAAAGTTTTTACACAAAGCTATTTATGAGAAGGAAATATTGGCAATATGACATGCACTTAAGAAATGGTGACCCTACCTAATGGGAAGACACTTCAAGGTAAAAACGGATCATGATAACCTTAAATACTTTTTAGAACAAATATTATCCTTTGAAGAGCAACAAAAGTGGGTCACAAAGATGTTGGGTTATGACTTTGAAAACATCTACAAAAAAGGGAAGAAAAATGTGGTGGCAGATGCACTCTCAAGAAAGGATGAGGATGTGGAAGCATTGTTGTGTGCCATTTCTATTATCCAACCAGATTGGATAAATGAAGCAAGGGAGGAATGGAAGAATGACGAAGAAGTGTGGGCACTTATTAGAAAGTTACAACAAGATTCTAGTACATCGGATACATTTAGCTGGAAAAATGATTCGTTATGGTACAAAGATCGCTTATACCTCTGTAAGAATTCCCAGCTAAAACAAAAGATTCTTATGGAATTGCACACTTCTCCCTTAGGAGGGCACTCAAGATTTTAAAAAACTTACCACAGGGTTAAGAAGGAATTTTTTTGGGATGGCCTTAAATCAGATATTCAAAAGTTTGTGGCAGAATGTTTCGTTTTCCAGCAAAATAAATTTGAAACAATTAAGACCCCCGGTCTATTACAACCTTTATCCATTCCAAGCCAACGTTGGGGGGAGGTTTCAATGGATTTTATCATAAGTTTACCCAAGTCTGAGGGAAAAAGTGTCATCATGGTGGTAGTTGATAGACTTACCAAGTATGCACACTTTTGTGCATTATCACATCCATATAAAGCCAGTACAATTTCAACTGCATTTATGCAAAACAACTCAAAAGCTACATGGAAACCCAAAGATTATTGTAAGTGACAGAGATCAAATTTTCATTGGAAATTTTTGGACATAATTATTTTCTTATCTTGGTACTCAGTTAGCTCATAGCTCATCTTATCATCCTCAATCTGATGGGTAAACTGAGATAATAAACAAATGTTTGGAAGGATATCTTCATTTCTTTGTATCTGATAAACAAACACAAGGGGTCAAATGGTTGCCTCTCGCTAAATGGTGGTATAACACTTCCTTCCATACAACAACAAAAATGACCCCATTTATGGCACTTTATGGATATTAGCCACCATCCATCACATCATATTTAAGAGAAAATTCTAAGGTTCAAGCAGTGGAACATCACATTGAGCATCAACAACAAGTCCTCCAACTCTTAAAGGATAAGCTCGTGTTGGTGCAGAATAGAATGAAACAACAGGCAGATCAACATCGCAACGAAAGTAGTTTTGAAGTAGGTGACTGGGTATTCCTACGGCTACAACCATATAAACAAATGTCCCTCAAGCAAGCTAAGAAGGATAATAAATTATCACCAAAGTATTATGGCCCGTACA
Source organism: Pinus taeda (assembly GCA_000404065.3). Classification (NCBI taxonomy): domain Eukaryota; kingdom Viridiplantae; phylum Streptophyta; class Pinopsida; order Pinales; family Pinaceae; genus Pinus; species Pinus taeda. Next base: position 64,994 of record APFE031056968.1, on the reverse strand, counting down.
AGCTGTTGCAAAAGATTGGTACTATGGCATACAAATTGGAGCTTCCTGCAGCTTCTTGAGTGCACCCAGTTTTCCATGTTTCATGTTTAAAGAAGGTTATAGGCGACAAGCTCCTAGTTCAAATAATATTACCAGAACTTGATGAGGAAGAAAAAATTATATTGGAACTGGAAGTAGTCATAGAAACAAGAACTCGACAGAGATGAAATTGATCAATTTCAGAGTACCTCATCAAGTGGAAGAACGTATCCGTTGAAGATTCCACATGAGAGGATGAGAATTTTATACAGAAGCATCCAGAACTACTCAAACGTTGATGACAACACTTTTTTTAAGGAGAGGGGCATGTTAGGTCCCTATAATACTAGTGATTACCCTATTACTATTGTAGTTGTATCCCTTATTAATATTGGTGTGCCCCTATTGTCCCCATATTGTTATTAATGTGCCCCATATAATCCCTCTATTGTTATTTTTGTGCCTTTATATTATTATTGTTAGGTCGGCCTGGTTATATTGTCACCCCTTAGACTCGTATATATAGAAAGGAGGTTTTGTCATTTGAATCATGGAAGAATCATTCATTTGTGTAATGTAAAGGAGGTTTCCTCCTCAAAGAGGCTGAATTCTAAGGTGTTGATCTAACTTTTCTATCTTTTTGTGAGCTAGTTTCATAACAGGGACTCCAATTTGCCCAAATACCAGTTTCCCCAGGTGCAGATCTTTCCTGAAATTGTCCATATGTGCCATGCCTGTTACATTCCTAGCCAAAGAGCTAAAATGTCACCTAACCAAAAGGTTTTGTTCATATTTACAGCTGAATCAATTAATGAAATGTTGCAAGTTCAACCAGGTCCAGACCTAACCCCGCTCTCCATTGGGGATTTATTAGACCTGTACACCAAGTTGACTCCCTCTAGGCTAGCCCAAATATTTCAAACTTTCATTATAGAATAGAAGCACATCCCTAAAGATGCCCCTCCATATGTTTCTGCCATTTTCTCTAAAAGGGGCAAGCATATTGTGACTATGATATCATTTATTTTTGTTTATACCACTGATGAATTTGTTGATGATCTCATCCTTGCCTTCATGTCCATTTTCACCCCATGAAAGCCCCCTACTAGTTTGTACAATTATGCCTATTTCATAGCTGAAAGGATGCATCAACAATTTACTAGAATGCACAATGAGAGAGTATTCAAATACTCATTTGTACTATACCATATGTTTTTGTATTATCAGTCAAACAGATGTCCCTTCACCCTTTAGAAGCTTGATACTAAATGCCAGCCTAGGTCTGTCATATTTTAGACACCATTGTTCCACAAGTATTTCTCACCATACACCTATACAGACTCCATTGACTCTTCTGTCCATCCAGTCATGACTATGTTGACAGGAAGTCCTCCACCCATAATAAGCCAAGAGATCAAAAGAGTCCTCCAATTGTCCAAGAAAAGTAAAGTGGGAGATTCGTACCTTTACCCAAACCACACTGAAATAAGAATCAATGGGTGCCAGCTTGCCCCATACAAACTCCCCAAATACCTCCCCATGAGGTTATTTTCTCTAGAGTATTATAGGAAAATAATGAACTCTAACGAATTCAACTTTGTCTCAGCCAAGAAAAGGACCCATTTTAAAGTCAAAAATCAGTTAGGCCCTTTGATTTGAAATTCTAGAGAAGAAAGGCAAGAAGAAGAACCGATTCTGCAACAAATGAAGTTTCAAAACAGTTTCATGTGGAGATATGACCCTCAAGGGTTTATGACCAAACTTAGGAAAAAAGTCAAATTGGGGCCTTACTTTCATCACCCCATACTAGAGATAGAAAGATATGCCAATCAATCTGAGTGGTTGGAAAACACTCTTATAGATAGGGATAGTACGAAGGTAGATGTTGAAAATACCTTGTGTGATTTAGAAAGACAACTTGATGAAAGCTCATTCTTATAGGTACCACAACAAGAAGCAACCATGAGTACCCCTACAGTTTTGCAGACTCCTCAGAATGAGGAAAGGAATCCCAAGAGAAACAAAGAGGGAGCCTCCACTTCAGGTATGGACACATCCAATGTGTAGCATGAAGGAAGCCAGAGAAAAAAGCCAAGGCTCAACCCTATTTCAGAACAAGAAGACACAAAAGGCTCAGCAGAAGTAACTAATATTGAGTTTGACATAAGCAAGGGCACAACTCCATCTGGAGAAACACAGGAGCACTCTACATCACATACTAAAATGTTAGAAAGGCAACTTAGTGTAGAAGTATCCTCATTTAGTAGGATTTCTAATAAAGATAAGGATATTAAGGACAAGTTTAAAGAAATCAAAATGAGAAATGAGAAACTGAGGCACAATTTTATGCATAGTATCTCAAGCTTACACCTACAAACCAAACCATGTTGATGTCAACTTTTGAAATCAAGGAGGAAAAGATGCAAATGTCCTTTGTAAAATCAACTGTACAATAGCTAAGGACATCAACAGATCACAAAAAGATTGAATTTGAGGTATTGGCAAGGGATATTCATCCCATTGACCAAATTGAATTTCATAAACAAGATGGAGAAATGATTTACTCCACCCTTACAGGTAAAGCCATAACTGCCTATCAGTTGCAGAATTCATTAAGCAATATCTCAGCCCAATATTAGTTAGAGAAGGCCTCCTCACAGGCCAAGGATACCAGAATCAAGTATTTGGAAGACTTAGTGATTGAATTAGGACATGATCCCAAAGACATTAAATCCACTAAACAACTGATCAAGAAAAAGAATGATGACATCGTAGCACTTAAAAATAAATTGAAGATACCTCAGCTACAACATCCCTAGACATAAAAAGTCTTGGAAAACTAAACCAAACATGAAGAATTGATGGACTTATTCCTCAAACTAAATGATCAATTAAGAGAAACAGAGAAAGAATTGGACAGCGTAATCCAATTAAAGCAAACTGATATTTCCACTACATCAGTGAATGTCATCCCAACTATCTCAACAACTATTCTTTCTACATTGGCAGCCTCATTGGCTCCCATAACTCCTATGCCCAAAGCACAATAGGTTTCAACATAGTCTACATCAGCAGTAGGTACATCAGGTGAAGAAGCAACAAAGTTAGTTAAAGCTATGGAAGAGATGTCCATACAGGCAACGGAGATGAATAAGCTAAAATAAAAGGTGACAAGCTTGGAAAATGATTACAAACTTGCAAAAATCATGCACAAAGAAGAAATGTAAAAAGCTGCCAAAATGAGTGAGAGATTAAAAGCCATGGAGAAGGACCTTACACTAAAGGAACCCCTTGGCCATGTTAAGGAACTATTATGGGCCAATATAATTGACTCTATCAATGATATTTGGCCATCTATTTAGGTGATTTTTGAATAGATAGATCTAATAAAGATGGCAATAGAGGTCATCCAAAGAGTAAAAGAAGAATTAGGAGAAATGCCTGAAGATGCCACTAGAATCATCCAATTCCTTAACATTAAAAATAAGTATGAGCTTCAGGAATTGGATATAGAGGATAGAATAGAAAAATTTTTGGAGGTGAGAAAGGTCCTCTCCAAGAGAAACTTAATGTTAAACTTGGAGGACAAGTGTTAGAATATGCAGGTAGCCGTTGACAAATTTATGGCTAAGTTTCAAATTTTGAGAGAGAATGTGTTATAGTACCATTTACCACTCTTGGTATTTGTGATGCTTTGTTTATGGCCTAGGGCAACCTCTCCTTCTAGACTTGGTCCAAATATATTAAAAACAATGTTTTATTCCCTGTACTCTACTTAGCCCTGAGCTAAAAGCGTGTACACATAGGTCAGTCACGTATATGTATTAAAACACTTAAAAAAAAAAAAATTCCTTAATTATGGGTGGATTTCACGAGTTTTACCTATTGATTACCTCCTATTGCCTGTGGCCCAACTATATCCCAACTATTTCCCAACTAAAAAATAATAATTGGGAGAAGTATAAATAGACTTCTATTGGAAGGCCTAAAGGAGGAGAAGAGATAGAGTTATTATACTAAGATTATCCCTGACTGAGTCTGGTGAATCCCTGTGCCTCATGCACGTCCCCAAGCTTTAGAAAAACTTTATTTCCTTGATTATAGATATTCTCCCTGTTGCTTGAGATATCATGGTGTTGTTTATGGAAGAAGATTGTTGAAGCCTTGGATAGGACGAATCCGGAGGATAGTTCTGCTCAGAGCAGGAAGAAGAAGACTCAGGTGAATTCTCTCCATGTTATTTATAAGTTATTGCAATAAAACAAATGTTGTCTTGTTTCCAAAATTAACTTTTTTTATGCATCAAATTATGTTGTAATTGATATATGAATGTTGTTTTGATGGATGATCAGTCATTTTTTTATATGATATAAAGTCAAATTTCGTGAATATGCTTTACTTCTATATTGCTATGTATGTTTGAATTCAATGAATTTCTGGTTTGTAGAACATCAGGAGTTGCAGAGGGTCTGAACCCTACGGGACCTACTCGAATGAAGGAAATTCGAGTATGGTCACTCTTACGTAGTTTGATTATATAAGCATTTTTCCTTAGTTGTATAAGTGTTTCTTGTTGTAGCTTGCTTCTACTCTGTTGGGGGTTCTAACCCAAAGCCCTAGGGTAATTATTCCTGAAACAGAATTGGCGACTCCACTAGGGATAAAAATCTTGTTATTCCTGGTTTGGGTTTTTCATTACCAATCAGGGCTTAGTTTTTGGTTTGCTTGCTTTTACAGTCTTATTTGGTCTACTAGAGTGTCAAGCTTTAAGTCTGATCTTTTGGATCAGACTTTGTTTTTTACTTTTTCTTGCAAAGATTTGTATACATTTTTTACTTTGTTTACAGTAGTGTATACACGCTTTTTTCTATAAAGTGAACCCACATGTACGTGAGTTTCCTTTGTCAAAAGTGCGTGTGCACACTTCTGTGTTTGAACACAGTTGCATATGCAAATTTTTGCATTGTTTTTTTAAATCTCTCTGCCTAGATAGATTTGTTTCCTGGTCTTTTTAGTCTCTGTGTGGTCAATTTCTATCTGAATAATTTAATTATTCTGCAAGCTTAATGTTTTGAAGTCTCTTCCTCATTGAAAATATTTGGCCTATGTTTTCTTTTTGAGCAACTTTGTAATTGGTGTTTTGGCACACAAGACTTCGTACATAAGTTCTTGATTGTTCTGGTTCTCCAGAACATGAGATTGTTTTCAGTTTCAGTGTCAAGCTCAGAATTTGAATCTACTTTCTTTGATTTCCTTTGTTTTGTGGCCTCATAGCTTTTCTTTCTTTTTGAAAGTCTTTTTGACGAATATGGAAGTATTTCTTTCCTTGCTTCTTGGTCAGTTTGTCAAACTCTTTGTTGCTGTTTGGATCATTTTGCACAAATTGAAGTCTTTTTGTTCAAGTTTTCTTCATTTTCGAGTTTGTAACTTGCAAAGACTCCTCGTGCTCTCTTTTCAATCTTTGAGTTTTAGTAGCATTTTGGGTGATTTCAAAAATTTGTTTTTGGTTGTTTCTTTAAAAAAGAAAAGATCTCAAAAAACGTTGCTTTTGTTTTTCTTTTGCCAAGTTTGGTTGTTGTTTTCTTTTTGTTGTTGAAAGCGAATTGCAATATTTTTCAATTTGTCCTTCTTGTTTGGAGAGAATTTGTGTTCAAAATTTGTATCCTCTTCAGTACTCTAGTTGGCTCATTGTTAGTTATAAACAATTTCTTTTGCTTTTTGAGTGATTTAGGATCTTGCATCTCCATTATATCTTGCATTAGGGTAGTTTGTATTGTTAAAGCATTCATAGTCCTTTAGTTTTTGGGTGTGTGAAGTGTGTTTCAAGAAAAGAAAATAAAAAATATTTTTCTTTATATAATTTTCATAGAACCCACGTAGAGATCTCTTTTCATCGAAGAAAAAATGATTGCATTCATGTAGTTAGCTTTTCATTGATTTCTTTTGCGTCATACAAACACCATTCGTTTCACTTCCATCTATACCTTTGACTTAAACAACAACCATTAAAATCAAGTGCTTAACTAAAATAAACTAGAACTTTTGTATTGTCATCAAAATACACCAACAAGTTTAGGTTTATTAGGGCCTTGGATTAGGCTAGAGGAGAATTAACTCTCCAAGGCCACTCCAAATTACAAAACATAGAAGTTTGATTAATGAGCAAAATCCAATAGCATTAGGGAGACCAGGAAAGCTCTGTAACTAGGAGTAAAGAATGAGGGAGAGTGAAGATGAGGATGATAGATACCCCCTCTCTTACTTGTCGGGTCCCGCCTCACCACTGTTCTACCCTACTTCTGATACGAGTTGATGACCATAGTTTCCTATCCTAGGGATCACACAAGTGGCTGTAGAGGGGAATCCCGTGGCACCTGAGGCTGACGTTGTGTCGCGTTCAGTAATACTTCTAGAGGGTGTGCTTGTGAAGCTTGGGTGATTGTCCCAACTGCTTCTGATACCTTCGCTGGTAGGCTTGGGTCATTATTATCCCAAACTATCTTCAGAAGGTCTCTTAATTCACTTTCTTGTATTTTGGTGTCTGGTCCTCATCACCTGGAGCAGAAATACTTGGAAGTTGCTTTATTGGTTGTATCTTTAGGGATTTTATAGTCGAGTTCTCTTTTCTCTTTGTATATAGTTGGCTTTAGGTATTTTTGTTGTCACTTTTGGACTTTAGATTCTAAGTGACTGACATACGACTCCACCGACCTTGAAAGGCTTTTGATATTTCTTTTGAAAGTTGTGGAGTTGCCTCCTCAAGGGCAAAGGTTTTGTTTGCGCATCTATCTTCCTTGGAAAGTCATTTGTACATTCCCGTCAGGGAAGGATCTACGAATAAGTTAGCTATGGCCAATATTCCTATGGAAACCAACCAATGTACCCTCCCAAAAGGGGATCCCTGTGCTTTTCCTTTCTTTGGAAATGTTGGTACCCCCTTGCTGGCCACTTTGAATATTCTTGGTTTGAATGTTGGACTTCCAGTTTGGTTGTGGTCCACTCTGAATATTCTAGATGTTCTTGAAGCTTCTCAAATGAATGCTTTATTTAAAGGGCATCAAATGGATTGGTCAACTTCTTTCGAAGAGAAATCTGGTATTCCTTTTTCTCCTCCCTCTTGTAATAAGAGATATAAAAGGAGGAGAAAGAGGAAGACGAAGAAGACAAATAATTCTAGCATTTCATCATCAACCTCTGCTAGTCATGTTGGAGATGAGCCTTCAGCCACTGCAAATCATGCTGGGGGCATAAGTCTAGTCACTGCAAGTCATACTAGCAATTCATCATCAACCTCTGTTAGTCATATTGAAGATGAGCCTTCAGTCATTGCAAGTCATACTAGGGGCATAAGTCTAACCATTGCAAGTTATACTAGCAAAGAGTCATTAACTTCTGCAAGTCATGTTAGGGACTTTCCACCAACCACTGTTAGTCATGTTGGTAGAATGGATGTTGATAAAAAACCTAAGCATAGAAGTCTTAAACCTAAGTTCCCTTGTAAGATATGCAAGGGAGACCATCTTACTCATTTGTGCCCTAGTATTCCAGAAGTACAAAGGATATGTTCCAAGTCTGAAAATTCTTCTACTCCTAAATATTATATGGTTTCTAAATAGTCTCATCAACCATTGGTTGATAACATGGTTGCGGCAGTGCAATCTCTGTCTCATTACACTCCTCTTTTGGGGGCTGAAGTGCCTAACAACAGAGTCTATTTGATTTCTAGTACAAAGTCTTCTGGTATAGGGGGCATTTCAATTTCTTCGAATGTTCCCCCTCCAAGTTCTAAGAGTGTCTCCTTTGATTGGGATAGTCTTGTCAAGCCTCGTCTTCCTTACGCCTCACCTTTCCAAATAAAGGATAGAGTTAATTCTACAAAATTCTATCGATGTATGGTGGATCAAGGATCCTCTACAAGTATTATATCCTCCTTGACTTGGAAAGCTTTGGGTTCTCCAAAGTTGTTGATAGTTGAGAGTCAGTTGTTAGCTTATGATAGAAGACCTGGTGAAATATGGGTGTTCTTCCTCAATTTCATATTACTTTAGGTGGGAAGACTGTCTTAATTGATATGATGGTGGTTGATTTCCTTTTAGACTTTAATATGCTACTTGGGAGTGATTATGTCTATACAATGAATGTTGTGGTGGCTTCACTCTCTCGAGTGATGTGTTTTCCTCATAAAGGGAATATTGCCACTATTGATTAGCTTGGATTTGATAATCACCACCCAAATTTGAATTTACTACAGAATACACCTTGGTTTGTTCCAAGTATTCAAGTAGACTCTATCCCACCATGAGTGAATTATGTGGCATTGGATCCTCAATGTTCAATTGCTTTTGAGAAGGATCATTTGACCTATTATTCTCCTTCTTGGGACTTGGTCCCAGCAGTTGACCGAGAGGTTATTACTATAGGGACATGGGACCCCTTAATTCCCTCTTTTGATCCTTGTAGTTCTCATGATTTCTCAGAATTTGATTTTCCTTCATAGGAGGAACTCTTTGAAGCCATGAGTTTCGACAAACAAAGGAGTCCTTGGCCCGAGCCTCACAAGGGGCTTGTTCTAAAGAACTATTATATGTAAGTCATAAGGCTATTTGGTTCCTTGTACCATATTATACATATAATAATGTGGAAGATTTCTCCTTTGGACATTTTTATGGTTGATTCGCTTTGATAGGTATTGGTTCTTAAAACTGACATATAGGTTAGGTTTTTCACCTGCATTGTGCATTTATCATTTTCCTTTCCCATTTTGGCCTTAGGATCAACCCCACCAACATATGGTACAAAACCTTTTCTTTGCTTAGAAGTGTCATGACTTGTGTGGTAGAACCTACCTTATCATGGGCACCCTAGATAGTACCTTGTTGTCACTTGGCACCCATGCTGAATTTTTGTTCTTAGGTTCAGGAGTACTCTTTAGTCTTGCCATGAATTGTACATTGAAGCCTCATTCCTCTACTTCTTCGTTATTTTTCTTGCCTTATACCCTAAAGGCTCCTTTGTGTTGAGTTGTACTACTGCATTGCATTTTGACTCTTTGCAACTTTTGGCCTTGAGTCGACTTCACTTGGACTCGTGTTTAAGCCACTTATTTGACCATGTCTTCTGCAAATTCAACCACGCAATCACTTAGCTCTTGTAGGTTGACGCATCCTTTTACCTATGGAAAGAGCATCCCTTTGAGTGTCCTTGACCGGTTTCGCCTCCCTGCATTGAGCATAGGAATGTTCCCCTCCTAGGAACTAGATCATCTGTTTCTCTGACACTCGTTCTTTCCATTGTACTATAGCATTCTTTTATTATTTTTCTAGCTTAAAGAAAAGGACAAAAAAATAATTATATATTCCAAAAAGAGCGAGAACGGGACAACATTTCCATATTTTGTTGGCAGCTAGAGTCAGTCGTGTCGCCCTTGAACAAAGAACTCAAAAGAAAGTCTCTCCTCCATTTGGGTAGGATTTAGTTTGACTTAGGTATGCCTTAACCTTTTTATTGAGTTAGTACTCCTCTGATTGGTTACCTATTCCAATCATATGGAGGGTTTTCTCATGCCCCCTACATGACGAACTTATACAGAGTTATCATATGCTGCCATATAGTCATCATTTAGTCGTGCTTTTGTTCAAGGGAAGTAAGCCTCAGTCAGCCTCTCTATGGTGTCTCTTGACCTATTTTTTTAGTCAGCCATCCCTAGATGTCAGTGTCATGTTTGTCATCACATCAGTTATATTGGTCCTTGGCTCGTGCCAGTTTGAGAAGGTCTCCATTGTCTTCTTGGTGGTGGGTCTTTCCTTTATCGACTATGACATATTTATCTAAGGGCAGGCCTAGAGTCGTACCCTAGCCCTATTTTCATTATTGATAGGTCACCTTGTGCTCAACATCGATTAACATCATTGGGCTTTGACTGAGTGGTTTCCCTTGTGTTCGACATCAACTTTCATTATCACACATTGGGATTCGTGCAGTGCCTTGGTTTCCATTTGACCCTATTGGTGGATTCCTTGCCTTTGTGTCAGCTTTCATTATTGGTTGGTTCAGGGGGTTTCTATCGTGCGCTAGCTACATCTTGTGTATGCAGAAAACGTAATTGAGTTGGGTTACTACATCTTTTTCATCTGATTCCTTCCACATTATTGAACTACGGGTTACACTTGCACTAGATTGATGAAGGATGCCTTAATTCCTTCCTTCTAGCGGATCTTTTCCTATCGAATACAACTCATTTGCTCTAGAAAAAAGATCTAGAGTCCATTTGGCAGTACCTTGGGGTTTGCAGTCATCAGTGGAAGATTCCTTCGCTATCAATAGTGGGAAACCATCGTTGTCTCCTTATTGATAGATTCTTTCAAGTGTTTGACTTTGGCTCATTTATTCACACTTGTTAGATTGTAATGGGTACCTTGACTCTCATTATCATTATCAGTGAGTAGTCTCGCATTTGTTGACAGTATACATCAATGACCGGTAATCAAATGATTTCTCATGTGGTCAACCTTAGATCATTTATTCCCATTGTGTATAAATGTACCACGGTGGTCGATGAAGACCTCGGGTTTCATCAACATGTTTTAGTTCACTTGTTAGTTGCTCCTGTAGCTGCTAGTGGACACCATCCACCTTATGTGTTGCAGTTCTTCACAGTGACATCCTATATGATGGAATTCAAGTTGTGATGTAGTATCATTTTATTCCATCATGTTCATTTGGTACCATTGGGATCAGTTTTTGACATCAGTGATCAGCTCCATCCTTCAGCATCATTGGTCATCTTCTTATATGTGATATTCATACATGTTCTTTTTCGATCACAGTCAGATGATCCATTTTGTACTTTCAATTCCTTTATACTTGTATACATATTGGATCTGCTTGTACTTGGTATGCAAATATGCTTTACTTTTTCTAAGCATGGGTATGCCCACCTCAGACAACAGTTTCTTTCTGATCTCTTTTGATGGCTTGGCAGGCTGAATTCCGGTGAAGTCCTTCTCAGTCTTGACATGATTCTTTCCATACACTTAATACATTTTGGCCATCATGTTCCCCTTTTGACCTCATATATTAGGGGGCATCTGATATAGCGCCATTTACCACTCTTGGTATTTGAGATGCTTTTTTTATGGCCTAGGGCAACCCCTCCTTCTAGACTTGGTCCAAATATATTAAAAACAATGTTTTATTCCCTGTACTCTACTTTTCCTTGAGCTAAAAGAGTGTACACGCAAGTTAATCAATACCCAACCTGCATATATGTATTAAGACACTTGAAAAAATTAAATTTCCTTAATTATGGTAGGATTTCATGGGTTTTACCTACTGATTACCTCATATTGCCTGTGGCCCAACTATCTCCCAACTAAAAAGCTAATTGGGAGAAGTATAAATAGAATTCTATGGGAAGGCCTAAAGGAAGAGAAGAGATAGATTTATTATATTGAGATTATCCTTGACTGAGTTTGATGAATCGCTATGCCTCATGCACTTCCCCAAGCTTCAGGAAACCCTTGTTTCCTTGATTATAGATATTCTCCCTCTTGCTTGAGATATCATGATGTTGGTTATGGAAGAAGATTGTTTAAGGCTGGGATAGAACGAATCTAGAGGAGGGTTCCACTTGGTGTCAAAAGAAGAAGACTTAGGATACCTAGTGCTTTGGTAATAAATGACAAGCTCATAACACAACAGGATTATAATAGCAAAATCAGAGAGCTAGCAAAAGAACAGGTCAATACATCATTAATGAAGGCATTGCCGATAGGTAAAGTACTTTATCAAACATTTGAAAACTTGTTCTACCTCTAGCATGAGGTAAAACACTTGTTTATCAGTAAGCCAATAAATTGATCTTGCGGACAAGGCTGATCTCCCTAGTATCAAAAAATATCTAGCAACAAGCAGGAAAAGAAAATCTATTTTTCTCTAAACATATACGATTCATAAACAAAAACTACAGAGGTGTTTAGACCCTACCTTAAGTCCAATGCCAGTTTGTAGCAGCCATCCCTCAGATGAGTCCAACTTAGTTTAAAATTCGAACCCTAAGAAGGAGTGGTTTGTTCCTGTTTAAATTGAACAGGTCCTTTACTGTTAAATTTAATGAGTCTAGTATAGGAAAAACTCAGTGTTTTTCAATTTTAAGGAGTCAGAAGAAAAACTTAAGAAAACTCCATGGGTGTCCTTTTTCGTAAATTTGTGTCCCCCAAGCCTGAAAAAGTATAAAATAATACTTGAGAGAACCGCTTGACCATTACGATCAAGGAGTACTTTTCATAATTAGTGGCTTCAATCTGAAAAAGTAAGAAAGTGATCAAAGACACGTCATTTTATAACGAATATCGAACTTGAAACGACAAAAGTCCAGCGATATTTTCATGTTTATACGGTCAGAAAAGAGCTATAAATGGATCGCCTTTTTAATTATGTTTAACGAGTTTAAAAAGGAAAAAACTCAGCAATATTTTCATATTTTATGAGTCAGAAAAGAGCTTAAAGAGGACTTCAATGTTTCACTTTTTCGTAAGTTTTGGAAGAGTCCAAAAAAGTGAAAAAGTATGCTCTTTGTTGAAAATGATCAATTTTCCCCGAAAAATCCAATTTTCTGCACAAAAACTCAAAACATTACTCCTACCTATTTAAGATAAATAAAAATGCATCAAAATGTTACCTTTTTAAAGTGAAAAATAAATAAATTAAAAAATCATTTATTCAAAAAAGCTTATAAAAAGGGCTATTGTAAATTATTTTTTACCACTTGATTTCAAAGTGAGAAGTGTTACCAGGAATAGTGTCCACCTGAATTCTGCTATTCCCACTAAGATGGGTGGCTATCTTAGAAACAAACAAGTAAATTATACTTTCGTTTCCTTTTATGAAAATATACAAGAGGAGAACCAAGAAAACCGACCTTAGTCTTGTGCTCGATTTCCTCTCCTTCTTGATAGAGCTTCTCTGCTTCTTCTTCATCTGCTGAGCTTCAAAAAGAACCTGTGGAATCACAACAACATACTACTATCGAAGAAACAAAGATCTATATTCATAAATAACACAGGACCAGATGTGTGTTAACCATATAAATGCATATATAAACAAGTACACAAGAATATGGAAGAAAACGAGAATATCTTTATTAAGATGAAAAGTAGGAAGAGGATTACAACCATATGTTCTGACCCAGCATCATCCTCCAGCTAAGAAGCCCTTCTTCACCTCAAGCAAAGCTTAGATCACCCAACACTATGAATG
>APFE031056968.1:29454-47931 GCA_000404065.3 Pinus taeda | reverse complement strand
AGCAATGGCGAACCAAGCACTTTCCAAGCAGTTGAGGAAAGGATACTCACAGAAGCCCCTTCATCGATGATGGTACCAACCATAACCATTCTGTAAGCTTATACAATGATTCTGAATGGTACACTAGCTGGTAAATGGGGTCTGCCTAGTAGATTCCAGTCGAAGGAAACGACCAGGTTGCTTGGTGGTGGGACCGAATAGACGGCCGGATATGACTCTAATGAACTTCCTTCCTGCGATAAAGGAATGGGAGGACTGCCCCGAAGTTCATCAGAGTCTGCATTGATGAAAAGAATTTGAACGGTGTCATTCTCTTTCTCTTCAGTGATGGTATCATTTGAAGATGAACACTCTGAAGGCAAGATCGGGTCAACTGCCATCTTGACCTTTTGACTTTCGTCTGGTATGGATTCAGAGGGTTCATTTTCAATGATAGACGCTTCGGCCGACCACAATTATGGGACAGCCAAATTTTCAACTAGTGGAAGACTTGACAAGAGTTTTTTATATCCAGGAGGAAGTCGTAGCAGTGAAACCGAACGATCATCCAAAACTCTTTTAGCCTTGTCAAGGAATGGACATCGGCAGACGACGTGATTGCCTTCACACAACTTACAAGGAAATATGGGATTCCTTTTTTGTCCATGTGCTTCACTTTCACTAGTTGATGGTGTGCATCCAACATGATCACCAGAGGTTGACGCCACCGGATTGTGCAAACAAGGAGACCAATCCCTTAAGATCTGAGGGATGCAGGGACAATCTCGATGATAGTGGTCTCCATTGCAAATGACACAAGGAGATTTAGGTTTTGACAATGTGGTGTGAGGATTTTCGCTAGATGACACTTGGTTGCCCCCTTTCGATTTTGGTTCCCTTTTCTTCTTTCCTTTTTCTCTTTCTGCTTCTTCTTCTTCTCAGTTACTTGATTTTTAGCTTTATCGACTTTATCAAGTGAAGAGGAATGAGGAGAGGGAGAATCAGACGAAGTAGAAGGTTGGGAGGCAACTCTAGTGTCATTTAGTTGCTGATTTGACTGTTCAGGAATTACAGGATTCTGAACAACATAGGTAGAGAAGAACCAAACAGGCAAACCAATTGTCAACCCCGGAAGTGACAAAGTGGCCATATGGGGTGCATCAACATCTCCCCAAGAGGAGAAGGGACTAGGATTTCCTCCAAGGGGAAATCCTTGGTTGGTAAACTCCTTTTTCTCAACCTAAGGACCAATGGGGGAATTTGTGATGTTATTCCGATTAAAATAAATTTTAGATGCTTTGACACAACTTGTTTTTTCAATTTTAAAGAGTCGAGAAAAAACAAAAGATGACTCTAGTTGCCTTCGTTTTTTATTGAGCCTAAAATGACAAGTGCTCAGAGGACATTTTCCTTTAAGGAGTCTGAAAAGGAGAAAAATGGACTTCTCTGGAGATCTAGGCAGAGAGGATTACCAAACCAATCGCAAAACTACAGAATACTTTTTACGGTATGGCAATCAATCTTCCCAAATGGTGTGTTCAGTGGATTGCGATCGATAGGGCGGTAGACACGGCTTCCTAAGGATAAAGGATGCAACCTATTGTGGTCTCCTAATAAATACTCGACGGTGCGTGGGAGCACAAGTCCGTACTAGCACTTGCCATCTCAGAGTGGAGGAATCACCCAACAACCACTGAAAACAACAGTTACCAGGTTTTACAACACTGGAATACGTCTCTAGCCTAGATCTCTAGATGTTGTGCGTTAAGTTCCAAAGCGTTGTTAGATTCATTGAATTTATTTTAAGTTGATCTTGCTTAACAATTTTCCTTTCAGGTTCACCACGTGATGTGTACATAATTGCTAAAATGCAATCCAAGATGATAAACAAACGTTTAATCTTCTTTCGGCAATGAAAATCCTAGCTACTAAGGAAAGAAAGTCAAGAATATTTTCTTCAAAGAGCACAGAGCACACGCTAAATGCACAGTCCTAAATCAAACCAAGCTGTCGAAATGCAAATGCGCGTGCATGTATTTGTTTTCAGCCTTCTTAATGTATGAATGATGTTAAGAAAGCTATGTGCAAATCTGAATTACTTTTAAAGTGACGGTACTCAAAAAAATTCTTTTTCAAAATGAAGTGAAAGCAAGAGAGACACTTTGCTATTTTGAAATGAAAATTGCTTTTCGACACTTTAAAAACGACTAATTCAAATCCTATGCAATAGTAGCTATATAATCGAATATCAATAACAATGGGATTGTTTCCTAAAACTAAAAACGACAGCTATGACACTTTGAGATCTAGAGACGACAGTTTGACTATGCTACTTTTTTGCAAAAGAGAACTGAAAATGACGCACAATACATAAAAAACACTTACAGTTATTTGCACTAAGGAGGCGGAATAATGCAAGAGAATAGGGTTTTCACAAAAACACACTGACTACAGACAACAAAAATCCTGAATAGGACTGAAAACAGTGAGAAAAAACCACAGCCTGAGGGTAAAGTTAACCCTCCTTGACCATCGCACCTGTTACACAGTGAAACCAGTATGAAGCGCACCTATTACACTTAGGAAGTGCGATGCATACAGACTGCCTTGAAGGAAGGGTGCGATGGTACCAGTGCAAGACTTTAAATAGGTTTTCACTCAAAGTTTGCAATTCAGTTCAGGTATTTAGGCCGAGTAAGTAATGTTCAGTGTATGTAAAACACAGGGGTGATCTAAAGAGGTTACTAGAGCCACCACTTAGGGCAATTATATTGCTTGCAAATCTATTATTTAATTCATAAACAAAACCCGAAGATAGACTGAAGCAGCATTGATCTACTTTGCATTTGTATAACAAATGCAGTTCGAAGGCTAGATGGCTTGACTTCAGGCTTCGTCTGTAAGTTTATAAAATAAATAAGGATAGATAGGCTAACAAATAATCTAGTCGCTCCCCAGTGGAGTCACCATTTTGTTACCGAGAATAGTGTCCACTCGGATGCTGCTATTCCCACTAAGATGGGTGGCTATCTTAGAAACAAACAAGTAAAGTCTACTTTCGTTTCCTTTTATGAAAATAGATAAGAGGAAAACCAAGAAAACCGACCTTAGTCTTGCGCTCAATTTCCTCTCCTTCTTGATAGAGCTTCATCGCTTCTTCTTCATTTTCCCATCTTCAAAAAGAACCTGTGGAATCATAGCAACATACTACTATCGAAGAAACAAAGATCTATATTCATAGATAACACAGGACCAGATGTGTGTTAACGATATAAATGCATATATAAACAAGTACACAAGAATATGGAAGAAAACGAGAATAGCTTTATTAAGATGAAAAGTAGGAAGAGGATTACAACCATATGTTCTGAACCAGCATCATCCTCTAGCTAAGAAGCCCTTCTTCACCTCAAGCAAATCTTAGATCACCCAACACTATAAATGTACACCAGAAAACCAACAAAACTTCTCTTTAAGATACAAAATTCTAGCCTCTGAATCTCTCTGATGAGGGATCCATATATAGATGATTATAGAGAGGTGAGTCATCTTCTGGGATCTTGATTAGTGTCCTCTCTCTGATAGTTCCTGCTTCCACTTGGAGAATGATGATCTCTTACTCATCCCTGGTCGAAAACAGAGAGGCAAGTGTCATAGGGGAAGCTTTTGGAAGATTCCATGATCATCCACCTCACATTTTTTTCCCTGCCATTTGTCCATTCCCGACCATCGCACTCGACAGAGGAGCAATTTAGTATGCATTGCACCTTGTACACTGGGAAGGTGATATGCATCGCACCCTCTGCACTGAGCTTTCAGTATGGTCCAGTTTTGACCATTTATGAGTAGTTTTCAGTGGAGAACTTCTGGGAGATGATGTAATCAGCTAACCTTGTTCCTTTAGGTAGTGAAGCAACACTTTTAGGGACTTCGGAGCCCTCATTTTATGGACATTTATGATTGGGGTTGAAGTGCCCAAAAATGTCTATAACAAGAAGTGAGAGCTTTTGGGTAAGAAACTTCCTGTGAAGATTGCAGAAAATCCGTCTGTTGGAATCGAAAACCGTCAGCTCCAAGTAATCCACATCACCCTTATATTGCATTTCAACCATTTACATTTCATTTTGATTTTTAAGGGAAAAAATGGTTTAGAAATCCACTCGCGGGGGTCCGCAGGTGCAACATGCAGCCCCTGTGGACCTTGACTTTTTTCTACAAAGGAAAAAGTTGTGGGTCTGCACCTATTGCATATGACACATGCAGACTATATGCATTGTCTATATCTAGTGGGTACAGACCCCGCGAAATGGATTTCAGAATTTCAAATATCTCCATTTCCGCCCAAAAATGTTTTGAACTAAATTGTTCTAATACGTCTTTTTTGCATTGTAGGACATACAAAATGCTTATTTGGTGGGAACGCGAGCATGAGGATGTGGACCTTTCCGCGTTAATTCATCCACCCACAATACGAGCATTGAAAGCATGCAGACTATTTAAATTCTAGGCCATAGTAGGCATGAGGGCCCAAGTAGACTTCTTGCAATGGCTGGTAGACAGGTGGAACATATAGGACCAGTGTTTCATTATTGGTGGCCACCAGCTCAAAATTGAGCTAGAGGACATATATTTCTTGACTGGTTTTCCCAAGAGAGGTGAACGCTTATCTCTTTTCGGGACTAGGCCAGGTGGCCATTCTGTCGCTAGTCTCCGATTAGAGTTTTGCAATGATCAAATAGAGGACAAATGGATCGATATTAAAACTATCAACCATCCTAAACATAAGTTTATTGCATTCACTATCACCAGACTATGCGGGAGTGTAGCATTACATGTAGCTACCGGGTCCCAGATGCGAATGGCAGTGGATTGTTATCGAGGTACCATCTTCAACTGGTGCAAATGTATGTTAGTGAATGTAAAAGGCTAAGTAACTAGAGCAAAGAACGGACAACTAAAAAACTTTGGATATGGTTTCCTCATTGTGAGCTTTGGTCTAGAGAGGGTCCCTATGTTGGTCCCACAGTAGCTTTCCGTCAAGGTCGGTCTTCCTCGAGAGCTTAGGATAATGCGTTGGGTTGCAGTTATGGCTCATCATCCTAAGGAGGGTTCAAAGGTTTTTCAATTTCCGCTTGAGTATTTTTGTTGGTTAAGGAACCAACTTTTCATGATTTCGGATTTTCCATATGCTCGGATGGATTATCGCAGTGACCCAGACATGATTCTTGCACCAGGAGAGCAGTGGGATGATTCAGGTAAAATCATTTTCAGCACTTTCTAAGTTTTATCTAATTTTTTTTGCTTTGTTTTTTAAATCGTCCAAAACTGACAGTAAAAAGTTTTAAATGTAGATGTGGGTCCACGACAACTAGCCGCTCTCCAGCCTTATGAGAGGAGACACCCAGTTGTAGCAGTACTGACCCCACAGGACAAATCTACAAAGACCCTGACCTACTTGGAGAATGATGTAGAGCGTTTGATAGAAGATATTCCAGAGGCTGGCATAGATGATATTCCACTTAGGTTACAACGATATGTGATTGGGGTCCTAGGACCTTTTAGGAGGTTCCTTTGTAGGGTGGCCCGAGCAGTGGTTTCTTATCGTGATCATCACCAGGGATAGGATGATCACTTTTGTAGACTAATATGACATTTTATGTCTTTTTATACTATCATTTTTGTTGATCATAAGGTGTTTTTCAACCTATGATCGAAGACGATGTATATTTGACACACTTCTATGCTATGATATATCACTATTACTGGCTCTCTTGTGTAACATGTTATGGAATGTTATAAATTCACTGTTTTGATTATTGCAAATGTCTATTTATCATATGAGAAGAAATTGCATCTGCTAATGTATTTAAATATCTTGGAATATGTTGATATTTAATGTAATAAAATTCACATTCCAAGAGACAAACTCTCAAAAATAATCTTAATAACACTCGATTTCTAATGGCATAAACCATGTTAATATGTAATACGACGAGTTTAGAATCTAACCTAACAATCAAACTCCGAATCCCAAATGAGATGGATTCATATAATAACTCAATCACTACACTATACTCTACAATGTTATTCATTGTTTGACCAAGGCTTACCCCATGCATAGATACTAACTCATCAGAGGGTGAATAGATGACCCAAGCTGTGAAAAAATTGTTCAGTGTATTACGACAAGCACCATCAGCAAAACCAATGTATGTTTGAAGAGAAGTCGACATCTACAATATCAAGAGTAAAATCAAGATAAGCAGGAATAATGATAAAATCACTCTCTAAACTAGGCACACTTTTCTAATCTAAAACACACCAGCTAGAAAGAAACTAATCTAACAAAAATCTCCACACCAAAATTTAAGCATAATATCTTTTCAGGTAAAGCCCATTTCTGGGTTTACCCAAAGAGACACCATCAAAATATACTAATTCATAGGCCCCTTTTTCCAACTTTCACTTAACAATATAAGGACCATGCCACATAGGTACAAATTTTCCAGCCCCTAGCTTACCGTTTGCTTGATCGTATAGTAAAACTAGGTCTCGTTTTGAAAAATTACGAGGTGTAACATTTTGGTCGTACTAAGATTTTATCCATTTCGCATGAGTTTCGATTGCTAATGTAGCATTGCATTGATTCTCATCTAGCTAATCTAAGTACAAAAAATGTTTCTCTTCTTCGGAAGTGGCTGGGAGTAATTCTATGGCTATTTGTAATGATGGAATTTCTCATTCAATGGGTAACACTGCTTCCAAACCGTAGACTAGTTGAAAAGGAGTGAAACCAGTTGATGTTTTTACTGAGGTTTGATATGCCCAAAGTGATGAAAATAACATGTTATGCCAATTAAATCTATGAATACCAATGATTCGTTGGATCATAGTGACTAGAACTTTATTTATAGCTTCAACCAAACCATTAGCCTATGGGTAATATGGAGAGGAACTATCGTGACGCAGGCCAAGTTGATCTGCCAGTTCAGTCATCATGATGTTTCGAAAATGACTCCCATGATCAGTAATAATATCTTGAGGAACATCGAATATAGCAATTATATGATTGAATACAAAAGTTGTCGCAATCTTGTCGTCTGCCGAAAATGTAGGCATTGCCTCGGCCCACTTAGTAAAATAATCTACCGCAAGGATGATATATGCATGCCCCCCGACCGAGTGAGGGTTACATGTAATAAAGTCAATACCCCACTTTGTGAAAGGACCGACAACAATTATAGAGTGGAGAGGAGTGGGTGGAGCACACATCTTATGATTAGAAATTTGACAATTGTAGCATTTTCGGACTAGATAGATACAATCTTTGAATAAGGATGGCCAGAAATAACCAGTGCGCAATATCTTTTGGGTTGTGGCATACCCAGACATAGATCGCCACATGCTCTAGAGTGACAGTCATTTAGAACCTTTTCAGCTTCTTTATGAGTTAGACAACGTCGGAAAACAGAATCTGCCCCACAACAATAGAGTGTATCTCCAATAATATTGTATTGTTGGGATTGGAAACGTATTTTCTATTGCTGAGATCATAAGATTTTAGGCCGAAAATATCGGGTTTGGAGATAAACAATAATATCTCCATACCATGGATGAAGAGTATTGACAAGAAACAAGGATTCGTCCGTAATGGGCTCTTCCACCACAGTTTCAGTATCAGTACGCGGGAAATCACACATTAGTTCCGCAAAAACCAAATATTTCTTTGCCTTGGATTTTTCAAATTCCAAGTCAAATTCCTGCAAGATAACTATCGATTTGTAATACTTTCCCCCTAGAAATTGTTTGGTCAAAATATACATTATAGGGTTACAACCAGAAATTACCATGGTTTTGCGTAATAAGATGTAGTGACGAAATCTTTGGACAACTTGAACAGCTGCCAAGGCCAATTTCTCCACATGCGAATATTTAATCACAATCAGATGCAGAGTTCGACTAAGATAGTAAATCACATGTTTACTGTTGAATTCATCTTCCTGAGCTAAAACCATCCCAATGGTGGAATATGAAGCGATGAGGTACAAAAAGTAATCTTGGTTGTAATTGGGAGGATGCAATAACGATGCATGGGTCAACGCGTGTTTAAGTGCATCAAAAGATTTGTCAGTTATCTCATCCCAAAAGAATGGAGCATTCTATTTCAATAGCCTAGTAAAACCTTTTGTTATCTCGACATAGTTAGGAATGAAATGATGTAAAAAGTTTGATTTCCCTTGCAAACTTTGGAGTTGGCGAAGAGTCGAAGGAGGAGGCAATTTGATGATAGATTCAACCTTCGAGGGATCGACATGAATGCTAGCTTTTGAAACAACAAATCCGACTAAATGACCTGTTTCTATACAGAATACACATTTGTGTGGATTCAGCCTAATTCGTAAATTCCTACATCTCATAAAGATTGCTCATAAATGAGTGAGATGATCGGATCTACGTAATGAATGGGCAGGTAAATCATCGAGATAAGGTTGCACAATGTGCTTGATGTCATGAAATGCGTAAGACATAGCCCTTTGAAAAGTTGCTCTAGCATTCTTCAAGCTAAAAGGTAATTTGCAATAAGCAAATGTTCCCCATGGACAAATGAAAGTTGTTTTAGGTTGATCAGCAGGAAGTACGTTGATTTGATTGCAACTGGAAAAACCATCCATAAAGGATAACATTTCATTTCTGGCACAATCATCAGTAATTTGATCGATAGGGGGTTGGATAATTGTCTTTAGGACAAGCTCGATTAATATCCCTATAATCGATACATATTCTTATCGTTCCTTGATTTTTGTTAACATGAACAATATTCAATACCCGGTCTATTAAAGGAATTGGATAAATGAAACCTGCGCGAAGTAATTTCTCAACTTCAACTTTAATAGTAGTAGCTTTTCTTGGATGTATTTGATGCAAACGTTGCCGAACAGGTTTAGCATCCGGGTAAGTTTTGATTTCATGGACAAAAATTGATGGATCGATTCGTGGCATTTCTTCATATGACCAAGCAAACACATCACAGAATTCTTGAAATAGGGCTTTATAAGTTTGGATTTCATCTTCCGTACAGGAAGCACTTATATGAATGTTTTCAATGATTCCAGGTTTAACTAAAATGTCAATAGTAACCGTTTGAGAAATATTTCCCAAATTTAACTCAGAATCAGGATGTTGCAATGGATTATGTGGTTCTTTGACATAGTCAGTAGTAAAAATAGATGAAAAATCATTTTAAAAATGATCAAGCTCAGGTAAAAACGAAGATCGATGATGAAGATCTTCCCCTGGTAAATCATCAACAGAAAAAATTCACGAATCCGCTCATTAGTATGAACAGGATCAAAAAATGTTGTTAATGCTGAGGTTGATATCATAAGTGATTCCCCATGGACCACATTCATTGTATCAGTTTCGGTTGAACAAGAGTCAAAAAACAACTGCACAGCCTAATATGCAATTTCAAAGGGACTCAAAGGCATCGCATTACCAAATGAATCCACCTCAGAATCAGAAGGTACGATCCAAGGATCATCAAAAGCACTAGTGTTCAATGATATCATATGAATAGTCACAATATAAGGCAACACGTTAGGAGGAGGGAAGGAAAAAGTTCATAATAAACTAGAATCTTTAATCAAACCTACCCCAACATCCTTGTAATGGATAGTTGTTTTACCGATATGCTAAATACTATCTAAAGAGGTTGGGTCGGATGAAAAATAAGTCAGCTGGTCTATCATAACGATCTTTCCATTATGAGGAAACTTAATAAGCCGAAAGACCGATGAAACAATAGTAGTCATAGCATAAGACCAACTGCGACCCAAGAGAAGGTTGTAATCTAGAGGGGCATCAACCACTTCCACATCTAGATTTACAGTTTTTCCTTCAACCCCTATAGGTAAATCCTGCAAAATGCCAAAAGGATGAAACCCTCAGCCATAAAAAACCTTTAGAATCGTCAGAGATTGATTGAGTGTAGGAGAACCAAGCGATCTCCAACACTGGAACAACATAATACACGTAGAGGTTCCCTCATCAATCACAGTCCGAAAGCAAGGTCTGTTTTTTACTAACACTGGAATCTGGAGAGCCATTTGATGAGGTAGGCGAGGTGTACTATTCTCTAAATCGAAGATTATTAGGTTCGAATCCTGAATATCAACAACTCCTATAGTAGACAATAGTAATTTACACTGTGCTGGGCATAATTGCAGCACCTCCAAAGCCGACATTGCTGAAGGGGAAATAGCTAAGTCTTCAACAATGTTATAATTATGAGTAGCTCTCGCATGTGGATTGAAAGGTGATTTCCGAAGTATACCTGTAGCAGGCGATTTGATTACTAAGTCAGGGTTAGGTTTCTCGATCTATAGTAGATTAGAACCAGGAGGAGTTGTAGTTGATGGGTTTGAATTAGAAGATTCTGCTTCTTTACCACCAACAGGATTTTTACTACCATAATCATGCGATCACGTCACAATCCTGACATGAGACATCATCATAATGGGTTCTTCTGAGGCCTTTGAGGAAGAACCGGTCATCTTACTATCTTGATTAGGAAAAGGATCCTCCAAGACAGTAGGCATTTGAGAACCTTTGACGATTTTCAAAACCTCTACTTGATGTGGGCAGTCTCTTGTATAATGCTCCTCGTCACAAATGAGACAAGGATAGTGAGGTTTACGTTTCTCATCAGTAGATTCAGTTTTATCTATTTTCTCTTTTGAGTTTTGATTATTTTTCTTCTTTCCTTTATTTTTACCACCAGATTTTGATTTGGTTGTAGATGATTCTACGACATGGATATCAGCAGGAATTTCAACAGAAGAGTTTCCTATCGGGGAATCTGGTAAAGTTATAATAGGATAAAAATTCTTCGAAGATTTCTTCTTACTTTTGGTACTAACTGAACCAATCATACCATCTGCGGCATGAGACCCTGAAGGAGCTGCAGTTATTTGATTGTGTTTCGGAAGGTCGGGGATTTTTTCATATGTACCTGATTGTGTATAAACAAGGTCAAGGTACTGAGCCTGAGAAATTACTTGCTCTTCAGTAACTACTCCTGCCTTAGCTGCATCTTCAGTGATTTTAGGTAATAATGATTTTAAAAAACATTTCGCTAAAATTTGATCCAAAATAAAAACTTTCACTAAACGCCTTCTACGTCCCCATTCATGAATATGATCAGAAATATATGTGGACGTAGATTGTTTTAATGGAGTTAATAATTCTGTGCCATTGTCGTATCTGACAGGCAACTAAAAATGATTTAAGAAAGAAGTGGCTAACTGACTAAAATTATAAAAAGAGCCTTGTGGTAACTCAATGTACCATTTGGAAGCAAGACCAATTAGAGTTCATTGAAAAAGATGTAAGCAAATTGAATCATCAATAATGGAATTAGATGCACATTAGAGGTGATAAGTCATCACATGATTTGACAGATCTTCTCCTGACTTACCCTCAAACTTCGGGATATCACTGGGCAACTTATTAGGCATTGACGACCAATACAAAATATAGTAAATTGGATTGTTTGTAAGGCGCGACAAATCAGGTAAATCCAAAGTTTCAATAAATGGCAATTGACGGTTAGGGTCACGAAAACCTTAGGTAACAAGACTAGCCCCAGGAGGAGGATATCCAGGATAACTTGGAATTAGATTTGCATTAGGAATATTATAACCTCCTCGGAAACTAGGATTAATTGGACCAAACTGGGGTTTCTGAGGCTATTGATAAGTATAGCCAGGGTATGGTTGATACTGGTAGACTGGGTTTTGTACAGTAGGACCAAATTTGTACTGTCCCTAGTACGGTTGATAAGTGAATTGCAGTTGACTTGTGATAATCGTACTTGGACCAGGTTGTCCTACAAGAATCTAGATCGAAGTTTGAACTGTGGGTCCTGACTGTGGTAAAGAGACTTGAGGAGTTTGCACTGATATAGGAACAGTAGAAACCAGAGCTACCGATACTCCAGAAACAGGTGTGGATTCAACAGAGGCTGCAGTAGTTGCAGTAGTAGTTTGAGGCGGAGTCTGAGGTGAACTAGGGCCAGACTGCTGAACTGGACCAGGTGCAGAAGTTTGAACAGTAGGCTGGACAGGTTGCTGGGTTGGACCAACAACCAAAGATTGTCCAGGTTGACTTGATAACTGCACATTAGGTTTCATAGTCTGTTAAATTTGAGATGGATCCCACATCATATTCATTCCGGGGTATGGACCCATAAAAGGTTGAGCGTATGGAGGACCATAACCGGGTTGAGCGTAGGGCTGATAATTAAGCGATACATTTCCAGCTCCTTATGCAAATGGTTGAGCAGAAGGTGGTTGGAAACCTTGAGTTGGGTACTGACCTTGAGGTTGATAATCTTGAGGCACGTACTGAAACTAGGGTTGACCTTAAGGTATATATTGATACTGGGGTTGACCTTGAGGTATGTATTCAGTCTGGGGTTGACCTTGAGGTATGTACTATCCTGTAGGTATGTACTGTCCTTGAGGTTTCCCCCCAAGCAGTAACTGACTACCTTGAAGTTGCCCCCCAGGCAGTAATTGACTACCTTGAGGTTTCCCCCCAGGTGGTAACTGACTACCTTGAGGTTGCCCTCTAGGCGGTAACTGACTACCTTGGGGTTGCCCCCAGGCAGTAATTGACTACCTTGAGGTTGTGGATTTGGAATAGTACCAGACATCATAAGAATTTCTTCTACACTCAACGGTTGAGTTCCATTATTACCAGTTGATATTTCATGTTCAACTGGTTGAGAAGATGCTCCTGAAAAAGTACCAATGAGTGACCGGTACCCCGAAGGAACAGAAGGGCCGCCATATAAAAATGTTTCCAGTGTTTGAGAAAACATAGATGACTGTCTTGACATATTCAATGGAGGATAATAACCTCTGGGTGTTGGATGAAAAGGAATTCGAGGTGGTGAAAAACTAAGGCCTGGGTTTTCTAAAAAAATTGTCAATGATACATACCAAGCGTCACTCCTAAAAGGACTGTAGAAAATTGATTCACACTCCTTAAGTTCTAAAGTTGGTTGATTTTCAGGAAGAATTATGTCTTCGTCCAGACTAACAAGTTCTTCAATAAAAATGAGTCCAGAAGGAAGATTTTGGGTAATGATATTTCCTACCCTGGGTGAACTAGGACCACTAGAAGTTGGAGAAGCAAATCCTGAAGATGGAGTAGGAGTAGGTTCAGTTTCAGGCTTAGAAATTTCAGGTTCTTCAGCTAATTCACTAGTAGGAGAAAAAATACTAGTAACTTCGAAAAGTGAAATTGGCTCAGAAATATCCTCTGTTGTTTGTACTTAATAATCAGGATGAACAATTAAGGATGACTCTCTGACTTCTAGTGACCCAATTCTACTATCACTAGGAGATACAAGAGCTCGCAGCCCTTCAAGCTGGCTTGGTGTATACTCAAGAGGTTGCCCCCAAAGCCTACGAGATTGTCTTGGTAATTCAGCCATGATTAAATATCTAATTACCCACATGCAAACAAAGAAAAATTTCAATAAATCCACCTAAAGTCTCTAAAGAAACAAAAAATTGAATCACACGCCTAAAAAACTAAGAGTTCAAACCACTCACAAACAGTAACTTCCTGTACTAAAAACACTAGTTGGTGATGAAATCCAACATTGTAGAATTTAATACAAAAAGGGCGGTTGGAACAGTTACCCCGACAACCTGCTTAATAAAATAGACTGGCACAAGTTCACAAAACCATCTTGAGTGAAGAGAACCCCCTAGAGAGTCCAAGTGAGTCTAGTCGATGTCTGCTCCAGGTACAGTGAGACCCGTCCTCCACCGTCACCTTAGGAAATAATCTTAAGTTTATGGACACTAAGGTTACCAACTACAACAAATACAACTGGGGGAACATTCTATGATCCAATCTACGTGCAAGGGCAGAGTAACAAAGTTCAATCCCCTTGAAGGCTCCTCAACATTATCAATTCGAGGTTTACCAACAAGTTACCCTAGGCTTCTCGACAATGGTTAATCCGAGGTTTACCATTTATAATACACGCAAATCTTCTATCTTTCCCAATGAAATAGACTTGATTGTCTCAAAGGTTCAGACATGATCTCGTGATTGACTCCTTTAATAGGAGCTTCCCAGTATGTATAAATTACAATTGGATTTATTTCCTACCGCAAGATATAGCTACTTGTTTGTTTTAACTATCTTGGAGAGTTAATTACTCCCTACTCCAAGATACTAGCCTAAGCTATATTGGTGATAAGAGCCCTAGAAATAAAAAAGATTGCTAGATCAATTTTAATTAAGAGTTACTTTTATAGGTTGTTCCTTAAGTCAATAAATATGGAAATGAAACTTTGATGGTGTGAAGACTTGACTCCAAAAACACTAAAAAATTCACCTAAAATGATAAACAATTCATTTTCCTTTCAATGAATTTCTATCTAAAAGAAAGATTTCGAGAATGCAATTCTTTGAAAAACAAATCTTTCTTTCAACATGTAAATGAAAAGAAAATCTTTTTTTCTTTTTCAATAAGAACTCAAAACGAGACTACTAATTATGCTCACAATAAATCCCTTTGCTTTTTTCAACACTCAAAACTACAAAAAAACAATTTCTTTCAAAAGAGATTCTACAATTTCTAGAAAACACTCAAAACTACAAAACTAATCTTAAGATCTAAAAACTTCTAAAAACCTAATTGAAACAAAAGCTTCAATTCTTTTGAGGACATTTTACTTAGTTATTCAATAAACTAAGGATTAATTCGTTTAGAATAACAAATCAATCAAAAAACACCCAAATATGTTTTCTTTTATAAAAATGAACTTCAAAACTTATAACCAAGTTTGTTCAAAGATTTGCAAAGAGAAAATGAAATCTATTTCTCACAAAGGATAGATTTCACAAACCAGTCAGACTCATCAAGAAAGCAAAAAGACACCAGGGTAATCTAAGGTTTCTTAGGCTTCTAATCTTTGAGTCACTATAGAGACCAAGTGAAAACCAATCCAGGCATGCAAAACTTCTAGAAAATCATCTAAAACAAAAATACCAATGGAACTTATTCACAAGAGATTTTTGACAGAACACATGAAAATCTAGGTAGAGACTAAAAGTTGTAAATAAAACCTAAACTTAACTGGAAGAAAACATTTTAGGTTTTTCAAAAAATTTCATAGGGTCCGCAGGCTTCCAGAAGAACCAGATGCGGTATCGCTCTATGTACTAAAGGAAAAGTGCGGAGATGCCCGCACTGTCTATAAGAAGAAAGTGCAGTTCCTTGAAAACTTAGAAAAGAAAAAAATAACTCAGATCCTAAAAACTACCCAATCCCACACACATTAAGAAAAAACCAGAAACGAAAACAAGTTTCTCAAGTCAAAGACAAAGGAAAACCAAAAACCAAATTCAGTTCCCCAGCGGGGTCGCCAACTTGTTGGCCGGATAAATCGATCTTGTGGACAAGGCCGATCTTCCTAGTATCAAAATATATCTAGCAACAAGCAGGACAAACAAATCTATCTTTCTCTAAACATATATGATTCATAAACAGAAACTACAGATCTGTTTATACCCTACCTTAAGTCCAACGCTAGTTTGTAGCAGCCATCCTTCAACCGTCTGAAAGAGTTTCCTTTTGAGAACCTACAATCAAAGACAAGCACACATCAAATAACACCTACATAGATAATTTCATAAATCATGTTCATTATGGTGATCAAGGAATCCATAAAATAACCCATAAAACACAGCTTTTTGAGAAAAGCAAACTTGTTTGTATTAACTTTGAAGTATAAGAACCTTACAACCTTTTCAGCCTTGATGTTGAACAAGCTCTTCCCAGGGTCCGAAACAGGAATCTCCTTTACTTTGACAGGCCTCAAACTCTTCCAAATGAGATCAAAGAGGTATGTAATCTCTCCTCACAAAAGCTCAATTAGGAAGACTAAGTTCCAGCGGCCTTTCACCTCAAAAATATTTAGCTTTCAACCTCCATAGTAACCAGCCCAATGCTTCATTTTATAGTGCAGAGGAAGGAGGTTACAGGTCTAGAGTCCTCCTTCAAAGGGATAAGCTCCTCACATCAAGGGGTTAACTCCTTAAGGTATGGGATGCATGAACCTTAAGGGAGCAAACTTGCCACCTCAAGATTCCTTCCAGAAGCTTCTAGAAATGACTCAAAGTGAGTTTTTCGGAATATACTTGCGCCTTTTTGACTTTTACAGGGGTCTACACCCATAACACAGAGACATAGTGGTCAGGTGCGCAGGGGACATGACCTTTAGGTGCGGGACTGCAAATAATGCTAAGAGAAAGTGCAGAACTAGAGTTTTAGAGACTTTTGAGGGCTTTCTCTTATTTTCAAGGCTTGATCTGAGGAACTAAGGCTTAAGACTTGTAGATGAGGAAAGTATGAGTGGCAATGGACTCACACATATTGCAGAATGTCAAGGTGATAATTTTTTGTGCAACACCCAACTATCTCCCAACTAAAAAACTAATTGGGACAAGTATAAATAGACTTCTATGGGAAGGCCTAAAGGAGGAGAAGAGATAGAGTTATTATATTGAGATTGTCCCTAACTAAGTTTGATGAATCGTTGTGCCTCATGAACTTCCCCAAGCTTCAGGAAACCCTTGTTTCCTTGATTATAGATATTCTCCCTCTTGCTCGAGATATCATGGTGTTGGTTATGGAAGAAGATTGTTTAAGGCTAGGATAGGACGAATTCGGAGGAGGGTTCCACTTGGTGTTAGAAGAAGAAGACTTAGGATACCTAGTCCCTTGGTATTAAATGACAAGCTCATGACTCAACAGGATTATAACAGCAAAATCAGAGAGCTAGCAAAAGAACAGGTCAATACATCATTAATGAAGGCATTTCCAAGAGGCAAAGTACTTTATCAGACATTTGATAACTTGTTTTACCTCTAGCATGAGGTAAAACACTTGTTTATCAATAAGCCTACTTTTTCCAAGTACACCGAGGCAGATGAAATATATAGAAGGATGCTAAAGATCCAATTACCTGATGTTGAAACATGGGAGAAATTGACTGATTTACTGTGAGAAATATGCAGTAAAAAGGTTAGCGTATAGCAAAAGTAAAACAACCAGGTGAAAATATGAAGACATATCAACAGAGATTAAAGTGTATCAGTGTCAAAGTGTATCAGATGACAACCAAAAGTAAATGAAGCTTCCAACGTGAAAGATCAAATAACAAAGCAACATAAAGGGCTAAAATCAAACCATAAAAGCTAGCAGTACAAAATAAAAGGGACAACATGAAGCAGTTGAATAGCTGTCTCTATCTTCGTGCAAGAAGATATTTTTATTTCCTAGATTAAATCTCAAATTAGTTTGAGATATTTTGTAATCTTTTTTTGTATAAATACTTCACAATTCGAAGTATATAGTGTGGACTCAATTAGACATTTCTATATACTTTTTTATCAAGAAGAACCAGAAGGTTATTGTATCAGTTGATGAGCCAGCAAGTTGGATTGATTAATAAAGATCAAATTGTTCCAAGGATTCATGTGTTGAGTGAATATCATACAAGTATTTTCGTGTGTCTTTGTCAATTTCTCAAAGTTATTTCACAATCTTAAATGTATTTCAATCTAAATGCTATAACTGGAAATATATTTCAAAACTTGTTTAAATCACACTCTGTTTTAACAGTTAAGAATTTGAATGTTTTCTTCTGTAATTTAAATTAAATAATCCTTAATTTCTCTTTATTTCAAATTGATTTCATAAATAATCCAAATTAAAGGATTCTTAATTTCCCTTTGATTTCGATTACCCCTGCCTTCCTCATTCATTATTCGGGCCTCAGAACCCTTAACTTCTCTCTCACCCCGAGTGAAACCCTTTCACCCC
Organism: Pinus taeda; assembly: GCA_000404065.3. NCBI lineage: Eukaryota > Viridiplantae > Streptophyta > Pinopsida > Pinales > Pinaceae > Pinus > Pinus taeda. The sequence continues at coordinate 30,038 of APFE031056968.1, read as the reverse complement.
TCTGTCTCAAAACATTTGAAATACACTCAGCTATCTAGCCCTTGGAACATCTGCTTTAGTGAGTTTATCCAACCTCGCTTCCTTATCAGTTGACTCCATAACCCATTGGTTTGAAAGACATAAATTTATCCATCTATTTAATAGATCCCACCACCCAATTTCAAACAAAATCAAAGCCCCTTGAACAATCATAACTAGCCTAAAACAACTTAACTAAAACAAAGTTAAAACTTAAAGAGAGAGCCCTCTCTGAGCATCAGGAAGGCTAGGTCCTGATTTCCAAAAGTTGATAGTGGTTACCTTTGGTTTTTCCTTCATCTTACTTCAAAGGAATTACTAGATTGATAACACATAGGGACTTTAAAGGATAATATCCAACATGAGGTTTGCTTTTGGGAACCTAATTCATTGGAGAAAACATTCAGGTTAGCAAGAAAAATGGAAAGCAAAATTATGGCAACTAGGAAGCCTACCACTAACAACTATAAAGATGGAAGTGTTGTTGCCCCTAGCCTTCCACAACCTACAAGGTTTACACCACAACAATTGGAAGAAAAAAGAGAAAAAGGGCTTTGTTACAGTTG